>JADRCD010205198.1:0-16726 GCA_019843815.1 Montemys delectorum | reverse complement strand
GAAGGAAGGAAGGAAGGAAGGAAGGAAGGAAGGAAGGAAGGAAGGAAGGAAGGAAGGGAAGAAAGAAAGACAGACAGAAACAAGGTAGAAGGAAAAAGAACACTTCCAAATTCATTCTACGAGGTCACGGTCACCCTGATAACTAAACCATATAAATAATCAACCAAGAAAGAGAATTCTAGAGCAATCTCCCTTACGATCACTGATGCAAAAATACTCAATAAAATATTTGCCAACTGAATCCAAGAGTACATCAAAAACATCATCTGCCATGATCAAGTAAGCTTTCTACCAGAGATGCAGGAATGATCCGACATACAAAATTTCCATCAATGTAATCCACCATATAAATAAACTGAAATTTAAAAGCCACATGAGAAAGCCTTTGACAAAATCCAACATCTCTTCATGATAAAAGTCATGGAGAGATCAGGGATACAAGGCACATAACTAAACATAATAAAGACAATATACAGCAAGCCAATAACCAACACCAAATTAAATGGAGAGAAACAAAGCAATTCCACTAAAATCAAGTAAAGACAAAGTTGTCCACTCTTTCTACATCTAGTCAATATAGTACTTGAAATTTTAGATACAACAATAAGTCAACTAAAGGAGGAGAGGATTCAAAATGGAAAAGAAGAAGTCAAAGTATTGCTTTTTGGATATAATATAATAGTATAAATAAGCAACCTCAAAAATTCTACCAGGGGTCTCCTACAACTGATAAACACCTTCGGAAATGTGGCTGGATACAAAGTTAACTAAAAAAATCAGCAGCATTTCTATTTTCAAAGGATAATCAGGCTGGGGAAAAAAATTAGGGAAACAACACCCTTCACAATAGCCAAAAATAATATAAAATATTTTAGTCTAATTCTTACCAAGCAAGTGAAAGACTGGTATGACAAGAACTTCAAGTCTTCGAAGAAATAAACTGAAGAAGACCTCAGAAGATGGAACAATCTCCCATGCTCATGGATCGGTAGGATTAACATAGTAAAAATGGCCATCTTACCAAAAACAATCTACAAAGTCAATGCAATTCCCATAAAAATTCCAAAAAATTCTTTACAGACCTTGAAAGAACAATATTTCAACTTCATATGGAAAAGTAAAAACTCAATATAGTTAAAACTATCCTATAAAAATAAGAGAACTTCTAGAGCATCACTATCTCTGGTTTCAAGCTCACTACAGAGCAATGGTAATAAGAACCACATAATACAGCATAAAGACAGACAGGTGATCAATGGAATCAAATTGAAGACCCAGAAGTAAACCTACACAAACTATGGACACTTGATTTTTGCCAAAGAAACCAACTATGCAATGGAAAACAGCATCGTTAACAAATGATGCTGGACTAACTGAATATCTCCATGTAGAAGAATGCAAATAGATTCATATCTATCATTGTGCACAGAACTCAAGTCCAAGTGCATCAAAGACTTTACCATAAAACTTGACACACTAATTCTGATAACAAAAAGAAAAAAAGAAAAAGAAAAAAAGAAAGAAAGAAAGAAACTGGAGAATGGCTTTGAACACAATGGCACAGGAGACAATTTCCTAAACAGAACACTAACAGCTTAGGCACTAAGATCAACAATTAATAAATGGAACCTCATGAAACTGAAACTTCTGTAAGGCAAAGAACACTGTCAATTAGCCAAAAGTAAGTATGATGGTCACTTCTAATATGTCAACTTGCCTTGGGCAAGAGCTGCACAACTATTTAGTCAAGGATTTTCTTTTTCCCTGGATGGTGTCTGTAGTGGCTATTCCTGGTTGTCAACTTGACTACGTCTGAAATGAACTACAATCCAGAATTAGAAGGCTCACCTGTGGCCCTAATCTGGAGGCTGAGAGATACAAGTTTCTGACCTGAATCTTGGCATGGAGACCTTGAGGAATAGCGGCTACGAATCCCATAGGATTAACATAGAAAGCTCTATGAGTTCAAGATCATCTGGGATTAAGGGTGTGGTGGCATAGTGGCTATGAATCCTAAAAGATTAAGACTGGAAGATCTACGAGTTCAAGCAAGGTCATCTGGGGTTAAAGGTGTGGTGGCACATACCTTTAACCTGGGCCACACTTTTTGCTGGAGACCTATATAAGGACATTGGAAGAAGGAAGGCTTTCTCTGCTTCGCCTGCTTGCCTTGTGGGACTGAGCAATTGCTAGATCCTTGGACTTCCATTCATAGCTGCTGCTGACTGTTGTTGGGAGTTGATTGTTGGGAGTTGGACTACAAACTGTAAGTCATCAATAAATCCCTTTACTACATAGAGACTACCATAAATTCTATGACTCTAGAGAACCCTGACTAAGACAGTGTCCTTGTCCCTGGTTTAGAAGGGTTTTACTATTTGAGGTGGGAGGTAAAGACAAGCACATTTCCTTCATCCAATCAGATAAAGGCCAAATAAAGCAAGGCTAACCTCCTTTGAATGAGAATGAACTCCTATTCTACTGCCTGACTAGTCACCTGGGACATTGGTCATAATTTTGTTTAGCTTTAGTGGGAACTGGAGTATATATTGATCGTTAATCTGTTAGTAGACAACAATAGTATCATCGGCTCCTCTGGGCTGGGCCTTTGTCTTGCATAGCATTGTGTTTCCCTGTTCTCACATTCCAGTCCCAAGAAATAAGAAAGAAATGAGCAAGCGTCCCCCAGATCTTCTTCTACTGTGTGTTTATTCAAGTGTAGATATATAGTAGAATCCCCTTTATCAAATAAGTTCAAAGAGCTTCTTATTCCAAAAGTAAACTTAATTCATTTTTCCTTTTACGTAACTAGAAGATGCATATTGATGACAAAAAATTAAAGTTCAAAATCATTAATCTACTGTCATATATTGATTCCAATATAGAAAATTGGTTGGAAGACTGACTCTTTACTTACCCTATTTGTCTGAATCTTTCTATCAAATTCATGGGTATTCAGGAGGTAGAAAACAGTTTTTGCTATTATCTTAGCAGGAGAGAGGTAGGATTTTTGTTCTCACACAATTAATATTTTCTGGAACTGTGGGTGATGCATTCTTTGTACACTATTCACAATGGGCTGTCTCCTCCCCAATCACTAATAAAAGTGTTCTTTTGGGCCTGTTGACTATAGCATGGGTAACCTGTACTTTATGGCAAATATCCACTTACAAGTAAGTATATACCATGCATGTCCTTTTGGGTCTGGGTTACCTCACTCAGGGTGATATTTTGTAGTTCCATTCATTTAGCCTGCAAAATTCATAATGTCTTTGTTTTTAATAGCTGAGTGTAAATGTGTAAATTGTGTGAATGAACCACATTTTCTTTATCCATTCTTCAGTTGAGGGACACCTAGTTTGTTCTCAGTTTCTGTCTATCATGTTATAATTCACAGACCCCCCAAGAAGCCAAATAACAAGGATGGCCCAAGGGAGAATGCTTGAATCTTTCACAGAAGGGGAAATAAAACAGATATCAGAGTTGGAGGGAGGGAGGGAACTGTGTAGGAGAGGGGAGGGGGAGAGGAGCAAGATGTTGGGGTGGGGATCAGGTATAGGTAGAGAGAGTGGAAAGCAGGAGGGGGGCACATATCTAGGATGCACCAATACCAGGGTCCTGGAATGGGGGAGGCCCCACGGTGTTTATGGAGGCCATCCTAGCTGACAGTCCTAGCAGTGGGGGAGATGGAGCCTGAGTGGCTACTTCCTGTAGACAGGCAGGACTCCCAGTGAAGGAATAATAACGATAGCAAACCACCCACATAACCACCCACGTAACAAAATGTGTCCTGCCTATATGAAGTGTAGGGACAATGACAGAGCAGAGAGCAAGGAAATGACCAACCAATGACCGGACCAAAATGAGACCCACTCCATGGGCAAGCACCATTCTATGACACTATTAATAATACTCTGTTATGCTTGTAGCCTGTCCTCTGAGAGGCTTAACCCAGCAGCCAATATAAAGAGATTCAAAGACCTACAGCCAAACGTTAGAAGCTTGGCGAGTCTCATGGAAGGGTTGGGGAAAGGATTGATGGACCCGAAGAGAACAGGGACGCCACAGGAAGGCCAACGGAGTCAAATAACCTGGACCCTTGGGGGCTCCCAGAGACTGAACCGCCACCCAAAGAGCAAGCACAGCCTGGACCTACCCCCAAGCCCCATATGTAGCAGATGTGCAGCTTGGTCTTCATGTGGGTCTCCTAACAACTGCAGGAGTGGGGAGAAGTGAGCTGACTGTGATTGTTGCCAGCCTGTAGATCCTGTTCCTCTTACTGGGTTGCCTTGTCTGGCCTCAGTGGAAGAGGATGCTCCTAGTCCTGCAGTGATACGATGTGCAGGCAGGGAGGAGGGGTGATACCCAGGCGGGGGGGGGGGGGGGGGGGGCTCTACCTTCTCAGAGAAGAGGAGAAGGGGGAATGCAGGCATCTGCGTGAGGAGGAGAGGAGGGACTGGTATTGGGGTGTAAAGTGAATGAATAGTTTTTTAAAGTTCCCTGCAGGCTGGCACACAGCTCAATCTTAGGCAGATTCCCTCCTCTCGCTTGACTACACCTTGTGTCAAGTTGACATAAAACTAGCCAGCACAACTGACCCCTTGTCAGCTCGACACATTAGTATTTCACTGTTCGGCAACAACCTTTTTTTTTTCTTCTCCATCCCCAAAATCACACATTAATACAGACACCACAATATAAGATATTCCAAGTCATAAAAATGGTGGTCTTTACAAATTCAAACATTTTAGAATGCAGCCTACATAAAAGTTTAAAAGACCCCTTTAAAGTCTAAAATCTCTTTTCGAAATTCAGTTTCTCAACTGTGGGCTCCTTATAAAATCAAAACAATATTTTCCTTACTTCCAAAGGGAAGAACCAGGGCACTGTCCCAGTCAAAGCAAAGCAAAACCACTCTCTAGCCTAATAAGTCAGTATCCCCTATCTGCGAACCACTCATGATATTTGGCCTCCTCCAAAGGGCTTGGTTCACTTCTCTGGCTGTGCACACACAGACGGCCTCCTAGGCCTAGTCAGCTCCATTTCATACCTACTCCTGTCCTTGGGGATTGTCCGGGGATGGCATCTTCACAGGGCTGAGGGCTTGTGCTGCAACTGGGCTGCACGTTTACCAATAGCTGCCCCTGAGCTCTCTTCAGGGAGTTTAGCTTAGCCATGCAACGTCAAGCCTCAGCTGTTCTCCAGGATCCCTTTATGCCTTCGAAACTAGTACCACCTGAGTGACTTTTACACTCCCAAGTTTGCCTGCCAACAGAAGGTATGACTCTGGCCACATCTGGAACACAGCTTCTGCGTGCCTATCCTGGGGGAAACCACTTCTCAGAAGATGAGCTCAGTGATGTTGCTTTCTCCTTAATCCAAACTGATTCTTCAGTCCCAACCAACCAGCATCCATTTTCAGACCAAAGCAAATGTTTCCATTCAGTGGTTCTGCTCTCCTGTTAATCGCAGCTGATTCTTCAGCCATACTCCGATAAGACAAGTACAAACTTGTCTTCGGGTTAGTATTGCTGATATTAAACACCATGAACAAAGCATTGGGGAGGAAAGGATTTATTTGGTTTACACCAACATATCACTGCTTATCAAAGGAAATTAGGATAGGAACTCAAACAGAGAAGGAACTGGAAGGTGGAGCTGATGCAGAAGCCATGGGGCAGTGCTGTTCACTGTGGCCTGCTTGTTCAACATGCTCAACCTGCTTTCTTATAAAACCTAGGACCACTAGCCCAGGGATGACATCACACAAATAGACTGCATCCTCACCCACCAGTCTAAGAAAATTCCCTATAGGTTTGTGGACAGCAGAGTCTGATGAAAGTATTTTCTCAATTGAGGCTCTCTCTTCTCTGATACCTTGTGTCAAGATGTCAAACAACTAGCCAACTTAGCCCTTATGGGGGAACTCTAGTTGACAGAAAGAAGGAGGAGGGGGGAGAGGAAGAGAAGGAAGATGGGGGAGGAGGTGGGGAGACAGTGAGGAAGGAAGGGAAGGAGGGAGGGAGAAAAGAAAGAAAATCTCCAGGCATAAGACTCAGGCCTTTCAATAACAACTCAGGTTGCTAATTGAAAACCAAAGAAGCACAAGGAAAAGATAATTTTAAAGTTTATGGAATTGGCTTTTTCTACGGCAATTACTATTTAATTGCACCTAAATAGTCTACCCCAAGAATTGTTATCCCTTCTTTCTTTACGCTGTATAGTCACTCAGATTGAATGAATGGTATTTAATTGTAAGAGGAGAAAACTAAGCGTGTAGCACCTTTCCTTACCAGTCAGCTCAGAAAAGAATGCTACCTGAGAATTGTTCAGGTGGATCCTTCACCATAAAAGAAATTAATTAGCAAACAAGAGCAAGGCTTACATGATTGACGATCACGCTGACCTTTCAAATCCTGACACTTTGCTCTATTCTGGTTATTTCCAGTGGTACTATCCCTATTAGGAACCCATCAGAGTCATGTTTTATACTTTGATCCTACGCCGTGTCGACATATTTCTCTTTAATTTCTAACTGAGAGAGGGCCCATAAAGAACGTCATGAGAAAGGCAGCACTCCTCTGAGACTTGGTATTAGGGGGAGAAGGAAAAGCAAAGAAAAATGTCTATTTTCAGGTCAGCTGCTCAGGTCGGATTACTCTCCCAGGGCTGAGCTCGGAAGGGAAGTAGATCTTCTCCCCATGGTTGCCCTTCGCAGAGCTAATGAGATCCACAGGTCTGCACTACCACGCACCTCCTGGACTCACCACCTACTTTATCAAGGAGAGGCTGACTCTAAAAGCAGAGACAAAAGGCAGAAGGGCTGATTTAGATGGTGCAGAAGCGCAGGCAGGGTCTCTCCCTCATGTCTTGTTCGACCATTTTTCATGCTTTTCCTCTGCTCTTAGGGGTTGATTCATCTCTCCCTTTCTGTAGCAGATGGGCTGATTCATAGTTCTCTCTCCTCTCTCTCTCTCTCTCTCTCTCTCCCTCCCTCCCTCCCTCCCCCTCTCCTCCAGCATATTTTTGATCTAAATATTCCAAGTTTCGGAACACAACTTTGCATCAAAAAAATAATGTTTTCTCTCTGGATTCTTTTCTTCATGTGACTTTCTTTTTCCCCTATAGCTCTGGCTGACTTTCTCTTAATGTTGTGAGTATGTCTCAGTTCTCAGCTCCCCTCTCCCTTTGTCTTTGCTTTACTCAGAAATGTGCAGTGTCACAGGAAGGCCAGTGACAAGGGCTGCATGACTTTGGGCATTTAATCCTTAAAAGAACAGGTTTCTTTATTCTAAACATGATGGTTATATTCAGTTATCCAAGTGACACAGCTCAGTTCAACTTCTGTAATTCCGTTCTCAGGGCTGATGCCATGCAACCTCAGTCTGTGTAGATTCTTTTCCTATTGTTGCTGTAAGAAATTATCACGAACAGAGTGGCTTGAAAGAGCATGCACTAACTGTATTGAATGTCAGATTATTAAAAGTTAGCCATGGTCTGTTGAGACTAAACATCAGAGTGCCAACAGAGCAGCCCTTCTTTCTGGAGATGCTTAGACATCTGTTGGCTCGCATTTCCAGCTCTTGAGAGCACCTCCATCCCTTGGGACTGGCACTCTTTCCCACCCTACAGTCCACGGCAGCAGGTCAGGTCCTTCTCATTTTGCATTTTTTTTTAAAATGGCTGTAACCAGAGAAGATTCTCCACTCTTAAAGACTTATCTGACTTGATTCAAGACATAAGGGAAGTCAAGATAACCTGCTGGTCTCAAGTTCTGTAACCTTAGCAACATCAGAAGGTAACGTAACCTCAGATCCCAGTGATGTTACATGGCAGTTTGGGGCTAGAACTGCATGCTAGTTTTTTTCCTACTCCTGTGATGGTCACTTCCTACCAGACTGATGGATTTAACAGCATTTTAAGTGCCATATCTTTAAATCAAGGTAAATGAATAAAATGTTTATTTCCCTTGTACAGATTTAATAATTTTTCCCCACAGGGCAGAAGGGACTGATCCAGTGACACTGGATCAAGCTATACCATTATAAGTAAGACTTCCCACACTATCCCTGAGATGAGATATTCTAGAAATTTCCATTTATGTCTGAAACCATTGTGAATATCTAGAGTCTTGTCTCTGACTTGGAGTGTACTGTTAAGTGTACTTCTACGCCGAAGTTAAGTGTAACTTCTATGTAGTTATCTTTCCATTATTGCTGTCCTAGACATTTGTCTGTAGTCATTCTAAGGGACAGCTTCTATGTGGTCACACGTTCTGTCACTAATGGAGGCAGACTTTCACACCAGACTGTTTGCCTTCCTGTTGTGGTTTCTAAACCTTTATTCAAGTAACTTACTTCTCCGCTGGCCCTCTCCTACCTTTCCATTGCTGCCATGATACCACTCTGGCTAACATTTATGTGATCGATCCACGCAGTCACACAGGGCGCTGCTCTCAGAAGAGGACCCATGCTAGACTGCTGTCGTGTTGCTGCCTTCCTGGATTTCTTAATTACACTTCTTCAAATATTTGTGTTATTAATAAAATCTGATCTGACATCGGAAGCATGTTCTGAAGACTGGGAGATTCAGTTCACCTGCCCTTCTAATGCCTGACTTGGAATACGGACCACCAGCATCCCGATCTCATTCTAAGGGCTGCAAACATTCCCCATTCTTAACAGAGTCTGGATGAGGGCAGAGGAGAAAATTAAGGTCACAACAAGTTTGGAGGTGAAATGAGGGTCCCTGGGAAACTCTGGTGATCCTGAATCAGTAACTTCATACTCAAAGAAGGACAGCCATAAATGAGAAATAAAAACAAAACAAAACAAGACAAAACACCACGAACTGTTGAAGGAAAGCAAAATTGTGTTTTCGGAATATTTTATTGGTACCTTACATTTTTGTTTTGTAACTTCGTATTCTTTCCCACATTACTTAGGGAGGCAGCTTTACTTTGAACTCTCTCACCTGCAGTCTTTTCACCACTCTAGCCCAGGTAATGAGAGTGTCTTCTGCCTTGGAGGATGCTGCCTTAGTTACTTTTCTATTGCTCGGAAGGGACATCATGACCAAAGTCATGCATAAAAAAGTATTTAATTTGGAGTTTTACTGTTTCACAGGGTAGTAGAGTCCATGACAGTCATGGTGAGAAGCAGAACACCAGGCAGGCAGGCAGGCATAGCGCTGGTGCAGAACCTGGAAGTTTACATATGATCCATAAGCATGAGAGAGGGGGGAGGTACGGGAAGGGGAGGGGAAGGGAAGGAAGGGGGAGGGAGAGGGGAGGAGGAGTATGGGGAGGGGGAGGGACAGAAAGAGAGCATGAGAACTAACTGGAAAAGGTGTGGCTTTTGAAACTTCAAACCCCACCCCAATGTCACACCTCCTTCAATAAGGTCACACCTCCTAATTCTTCCCAAACAGTGCCATTACCACCTATAACTGAAAACAATAATCATACTATCTACAAAAGAAGTTATTCTGAATACTAAATAATCTAGCACGTGAAAGGCTTTTAGCAAATTGCCTTAGGTGGATATGATAGTGTTCATCATCAATTTGATGGGCTTTAAGAATTACCTAGAAGACAAGCTTCTAGCCATACCTATAAGGGATTGTCTCAATGAAGGTTAACTTTCAAGAGTATCCATGAGTGGGCTATCTTGATTAAGTTATGTGCTATGATAAAACTCCGTCTTACTTGTGGATGGGACCAACCCCTAGGCAATGATAGGAGACAATGAGATGGATAAAGGGAACTGAGCACAGAAATCCATGGCTCTATGCTCCTTGCCTAAGGGTATAATGTGTCCAGCTGCTTTAAGCTCCTGATTTTTTGCCACATTAGGGCCTGTCTTAGTCAGGGTTTCTATTCCTGCACAAACATCATGACCAAGAAGCAAGTTGGGGAGGAAAGGGTTTATTCAGCTTACTTCCACATGGCTGTTGATCACCGGAGGAAGTCAGGACTGGAACTCAAGCAGGTCAGGAAGCAGGAGCTGATGCAGAGGCCATGGAGGGATGTTCCTTACTGGCTTGCTTCTCCTGGCTTGCTCAGCTTGCTCTCTTATAGAACCTGAGACTTCCAGCCCAGGGATGGCACTACCCACAAGGGGCCTACCCCCCTTGATTACTAATTGAGAAAATGCCCCACAGCTAGATCTCATGGAGGCATTTCCCCAACTGAAGCTCACTTCTCTGTGATAACTCCAGGCTGTGTCAAGTTGACACACAAAACTAGCCAGTACAGGGCCCTTGACCTATCTTTTTGTCAGTGGATTTCATCAAAGCAATAGGAAAAGAAACTAGACAGTTGACATTTACTGAATAATTAATTATTCAGTAGTGTTAATAATAGGAAAATTACTGCTTATGGTACTGGAGGCAACTTCACTCCATCACTCATACCAAAGTGTACAGCAGTACTGGTTCTTGGAAGAGTTAACACACTCCTTTTTAGCAATTTCCTTCAAGCTGTTCACTTGTTGAACAGCACAAATGCAAACAGTTTTTCTTTAAGGTGATTCTGGTCTTCTTTGTCTATCATTCTTAGTTATTATCACTCTTACCTGAACTCCATGGGGTGGGACAGCAAAGCTGATGCAGCTGTATCCTCTCTGCACAGTGCTGCAGTCCTCACACTGCATCCTCTCTGCACAGTGCTGCAGTCCTCACACTGCATCCTCTCTGCACAGTGCTACAGTCCTCACACTGTATACTCTCTGCACAGTACTGCAGTCATAATGCTGCATTATACCATTTGGCCATCATGCAGAATCACTCTTGGCAGGTGAAGTCTCAAGCCATGAACTGCATAGCTAAGCCTAGCTGATAAATACTACTCTAGTTCATCCATCAGCTGCTTTATACTCGCATATGGATCCTTTGAATATACCCAGGCCAAGGTGAAGCATCTTTCTCTAGATAACAATTCAATTCAGGGAGAAAGAAAAACAAAACAAAAAAATGCTGATTTCCTCTTACAAATAGAAATGCTGATTTCCTCTTACAAATAATAATTATTAGAGAGGATCATGCTGATGAAATTTGACTTAAAAATTTTGGGAAGATGTATCACAAGAACAATCTTTTCCAAGTTTCATTGTTTACAGAAATCCAGAAAGTCAAAACTAACAATAAATTCAAGTAGCATTTTCTCAGAGAGAGCTGCAAAAACATCACATTCCTACAAGAGAAAATGCTTGTATTAGGGTATGTCGATCTTTGGGTATCAAGCAGGGAGGATCTAGCGGGCAGTGGAAATTGGACCAAGCACATAGCGCCTCAGTGACAGGACATGAGGACCTCTATGCATAGATGGTCACTCCTAAAGGAGGAACAACTAGAGAAGGAGGTGACCCGGTCTGCTGGGGGTCATCTGGAGACGGGTTCCTTGGGCTCCCTAGGCAGATCATTCCAAAGGAGGCTGCCTCTGAGTGTGGTCAGTCTGAACCTCAGTAACAGCCCCTCCTGGAAACGCCTGGAAAGTCCAGAGCCAGAGCAACAAGGTCTTCAAGCTGCAACTCACTCAGTCAAAGGTGCCTTGGGTGCCATGTCCCAGAGGATCCAGGAGTCCTGTCAAAGTGGCACCAAGTGGCTGATGGAGACACAGGTGAAAGTGAGGAGGAAGCGAGGAGCCCAGAAAGACAAAGGGTCGCCACCACCCAGTCTGAGCAGAAGAACACTTGGCTATGCAGGGCCAACCGGGATGCTAGAGTCGGAGGACATCCTCGCCTCTCTGGCCAAATGGGTCCACATGCCCATCACGGTCAGTGGCTAAGGAGGGAGCCTGCCCTCCTGAGCCCCTATTCCTCCACAGAACCTCTCTGCTCTCCCAGTGAGTCTGACAGCGACCTAAAACCTGTGGGACCTGGAACCCAGCATCTGCAGAAGCTGTCTCAAAAGTTAGACAAAGACATCAAGGCTGAAAAGAGTGGTGGCATGACCAACTTCCTTATCTGTGAATGAGGACCGCAAGCATCCTACAGGAAGCCGGCTCTGTCCAGCCACCAAGCCACTAGGATGTCCATGCCACCCAACCCATGAACTTCCTGGAGGCAGCATTGCGTTTATCAGCATCCCCAGGCCACTACTAACAAGGACTTGACTAACATGGGGTCCAGAACCCTTCTACTTCGGCCATGTCTGGTCCACTGGTAACCACTGGCCGCAGCCTGAGAGTTGTTTAGGAAGACCTTAAAGAGATGATAGGAACTGCCCATGTTCCCCCAGGGGACTCTTGGACTTAGGCACACTCATCCAGCTCTCCAGCCTCACAGTTGTCCATCCGTATTAAAAATGTATCAGAAGATGCTAGATAGTTCTGAGTCCTGATACTAGGACTAAGGCCCTGCAAGAGTCATCCCACAAACCCTCCCCCTGTATTCCCAGGGCAGAGAGTCCAGAGGACCCACTTTCATCGCTGTTCCCCATCCCCAGAACCGTACAGGAAGAGAGGAGATATTTGCAGACTGCAAGCCTAGGCTCATGGAGCCTACTTCTAAGCTCCATGTGGGGGCACTATGGTGTTCAGGGAGGGGAACACTGTTCGAAAGCAGTTTCTTCTCTTTGTAAATTATTTGAGACATCTGCTATGTCGTTTTATTAAAAAGATACCAGTGTGTCAGTTTCGTAGATCACATTGTTTTTCATATAAAAGCTCGCTTTTGAAAAAAAAAAAAAAGAAAGAAAGAAAGAAAATGTTTGTATTAAACACAGCCATTTCCTCTTTATATACACAGTGATTTTTTTTTTTTTAAGCTACTGGGGAAAACACTATTTCCTAGAGTGAAATGATAGAGGCTTTCTTCCCTTTCTCTTCTAAGTCATATGTTCGGGAGAATTTTTTTAGATTGCTTATCTCATGATGTTACTTAAGACAATACCTTGAGGTAACTCCTCATCCTCAAGGCCTTCCCAAATTCAGTCATTTGGATCTAGTTTTTGTTTTTCCATTCTCAATTCAATGGAAAAAAATGTGTTTAGCTAACCAATAAATCTACTGGATAATTTTATTCGTAGAAATAGCAGAGATTGTGTTAAATATGCTGTCCACGTGATTAACTTGTAGAATTTGTGTGAACCAGGGTCTTAATACATGTGTACTACTTCACTCACTGTATAGTATAATACAGGCTATACTGTAATTATGTGGCCATTGTCGGTCAGACTCAATCGTCAGCTTTTTATATCATAGTGCATGAGTTAAGCATCAAAATATGCTCAACAGTTTGTGAATAATCTATGCTTCACTAATGGTTTGTGAATAATTTCTGCTTCAACAAACGTACTTGGTTGTATGTATATATGTATGTATATATATATATATATATGTAGTATATGTATGTGTATATATATAAAGATAAGTATGCATCTATAGATATATGCATATATATAAACTAAAGGTAAACATAAACACAGAAAACCTGGAAAAATAGTCTAGAAGATATATGACATTTTGAAAATTTAAAAAAGGATTCAGGTTAATTAAAAGATATGCAGAAATGCATTTTTGTCTTCAAATAGAAATAAAACCAAACCAAAAATTCTTGAATGGAACTGTAATATTTGCTTTACCTAATGTTAGAAAATGAATCTGAGTCTTTAAAAGGGATTGCATAAAATTATAGACCTCCTATCTCGGTTATATTGTGTGTAAGAATTTTTCTCAGAATGGATGATGTTGCTTTCATAACCTAGAATATTTCATGCATATTCATTTAAATTCCAAAGAGGATCTCATTATCTCATCCCCCCAAAAAGAATTAATGATGTTTAATGGCTTCCCATGACACTTTTGTCTTTGTCCTTTCTCACGTCTGCAGATAATTTTAAGCAATACAAATGTTTCTGCTCACACTTTTACCTCTAACATCTCACACATGATTACAGGAATGAAAAGAAATCATTCTCTCTATTCTTGGTGATGAGTTTTCCAATCCTCTTTCATACTTGTGAAAAAAAAATATGTCTGAGTTCATTTTCGGCATTTGTAGCATATTTTTAGAAATAAAACTAATATAATGAATAAGTGAATGCTTGTCGAATCATAGAGGAAGAATTTTTTATGACGAAGTACTGTATTATCTATTATAGGGATTTGAGATCTTCCGTTAAGCACAATGGAAATCATGCAAAGCAAATAGAGTGGAATTCAAATACAACTTCACATCTACTCATCTCCCTACCTTTGAGCAGATACTAGATGTTTTCTTAGGTTATGATAGGATAAAGTAAATGCAAATAACCTAAGATTGAGTACACACACACACACACACACACACACACACACACACACATTTTGACAGAATCGAGAATCTCATATTTGTGAACTGGGTAGGTAACTTATTCATAAAATCTCTGTGATATAAACATGAAGACCTGAGTTCGGATCCCAACATCCACGTAAAAGCCAGTTGTGTTGGTGTGCATTTATAACCATAGTACTGATCTGGGATAGAGACAGGTGGGTCCCAGAGTGTGCTATTCAGTCAGTCTGGCCAATCAGTGAGTTCTAGGCTCAGTAAGAGGAAGAGACCTTGCCTCAAAAATAAGATAAAGAGCATTAAAGAAAGGCACCCCTGACTTCAACCTTTGACTTCTCCATGCATGTACATGTGCATAAGTACAAAAAACATGCATCTACACAAAGACTACATGTTTTTAAACATGATCTTATATGTGCTACAAAACCAAATCATTTCAACTATTTTTTCAATTACCTTTTTTTATTTTTATTTTATTTTATTTTATTTTTTGGATTTTTGAGACAAGATTTTTCCGTATAGTCCTGGCTGTCCTGGAACTCACTCTGTAGACCAGGCTGGCCTTGAACTCAGAAATCCACCTGCCTCTGCCTCCCAAGTGCTGGGATTAAAGATATGCACCACCACTGCCTAGCTCAATTACCAGTTTCAATCCATATTCATAAATTCTTCCTTTCTGGTCTTTTAACACTGTTTTGCATCACCCAACTCTAGTTACTTTATGCCAATTTTGAAGTCTCTCTATCATATTTGTCTCAAATTGTCAACTTCTTCTGAGTACCCCTAGTCTAACGAAGAGGACTTGCAGTGGGCAGAGAGGGCGGCTTGCTTTCACTCTTAGTCTCACTCTGTATGATACTTGGTATATATGAGCAAGATAAGACTTTGGTCAACATACTTATGTACCCTAGAAGTAACATACTGAAATCTAGCCCCAATATAAGCATATTATAGGATAAAACCTTTGGCAAGTGGCCAGGTCATGAGGATAAAGCCATCACAAATATTTTAATATGCTCACAAAAGAGATGGCAGCAAGTTCCCACCCTCCTTTCTGCCATGTAAAAGAAAACATGGGGGAAAAACCTGTCATCAATGAGGGCAAGCTTTACCAAGCAGCAAATCTACCAGAGCTTTGACCTGCATTACTCAAATACCAAAAGTGCATACAATATATTTCTATCTTTATAAGCTACCTAGTCCATGGTATTATTATAGATGCCTGTACTGGCTGATTATGTGTGATTTTGACACAGGCTAGAGTTATCACAGAGAAGGGAGCTTCAGTTGGGGAAGTACCTCCATGAGACCCAGCTGTGGGGCATTTTCTCAATTAGTGATTAAGGGGATAGGGCCCCTTGTGGGTGGTGCCATCCCTGGGCTAGAAGTCTTGGGTTCTATAAGAGAGCAGGCTGAGCAAGCCAGGGGAAGCAAGCCAGTAAGGAGCATCCCTCCATGTCCTCTGCAACACCTCCTGCTTCCTGACCTCCTTAAGTTCCAGTCCTGATTTCCTTTGGTGATAACCAGCAATGTGGAAATAAGCTGAATAAACCCTTTCCTCCCCAACTTGCTTCTTGGTCATTAATGTTTGTGCAGGAATAGAAACCCTGACTAAGACAAATTGGTACCAGGAGTGGGATATTCCTGTGACAACCTGACCATGTTTTGGGGAGGACTGTGGAAGGACTTTTGAACTTTGAGCTAGAAGAGCCACTTGTTGTTAAGAACTCTGTGGGATAGTCTGTAGGAGCTTGGAAGATCATGTTGAGAACAGTGCACAGATGGAAGCCTGGCTTGTGAAATTTCAGAGGGAAGACTCTTATCAGGGCCATGTTGTTTTAATTGTGAAGATTCTGTGGTTTTGGTTAGCTGGGGCTGAAGTATCAGCTGTGATTAACAAGATACCAGAACTACTAAGGTGAAAATTTTGCATTACTGGGACTATTGATGTTGGTTAGCTGGAGCTAAGAAATTAGCAGTGATTAAGAAGAGACTAGCATCACTGAGGTGACATATTTTGGGAAGGGTTTTCTGAGAGCACAAAGAGGCTGTGTTCCAGAGATAGCCAAGGTTGTATCCTGTGCTACAGCAGGACTTGGTAATGAGTAAGAGTAACCCAGGTGGTACTGGTTTTGAAGGCATGAAAGGTTCATGAAGAGCAGCTGAGGCTCAGGACAGTGAGAAGCCATGGAAGGCCATTGGTGAAGGGGCAGCCTCAGTTTGCAATCGATGGCCCAGGACTGAAGGGGTCCTGCAAAGAAATTGAGGCTTGACACCATAAAGACAGTCTATGAGAAGCTATTTGTGAAGCCTAGTTACAGCGAAAGACAGCAGTGTTTTGGGAATGCCAGTACCATACAACGACCACCAAGAACAGCAGCAGCAGTGGAGTACAGGCATCTGAAGCATAGAAGACAAGATATGTGCTACAAAGGACAGAGCTGGAGAAGTGACCA
>JADRCD010205197.1:0-24234 GCA_019843815.1 Montemys delectorum | reverse complement strand
AGAGAGAGAGAGAGAGAGAGAGAGAGAGAGAGAGAGAGAGAGAGAGAAAGAAAGAAACAGAGACAGAGACAGAGAGAAACAGAGACAGAGAAAAGAAAGAGAGAGAGAGAGAGAAGAAAGAGAGAGAGAAGATAGAGAGAGAAAAGAAAGAAAGAGAGAGAGAGAAAGAGGAAGGAAGGAAGGAAGGAAGGAAGGAAGGAAGGAAGGAAGGAAGGAAGGAAAGAAGGAAGGAAGGAAGGAAGAAGAATACTTGAAGATTTGACTATTAGAGAACTTAAAATATAAGGAGGGGGAAGAGCAGAAAATCAGAGAAGGAGCCAGATATCCATGCTATACTGACAAAGAATTAGGGAAATATCAGGTTTACACCATGAAGAGAAAGCAAAAAGTCCAAGAACATTGTACAAGTGCTAACAGCTGACTTAATGGAATGTTAGCAATGAAGTAGATGTCAGTAGATAATATATCAGGACCCATATGGGACCCAATAGAGAAATGCCCCGAAAACTGGCTTCATCCTTAAGCTACATATTTCCCAAAGATGCTATCATTTCATTTGATCACAGGGGTGAAATGGAGAATACTGCACTGATGTGTCTGTGGGGCTTTAGTTTTTTTTAAATTGCCATTAAATTTAATGTATATTTAAATCAAATGTATCTTTCTATTCATAAAGAAATGACCTATTGCTGCAAGAACACAATGAAGAACAATGTGAACAATTCAGTTGCTCTACACAGCTGGGCAGGAGTGAGGAGTGGTACCCAATCTACCCTGTGAAGTTTGAAAGCCAGGCAAGGTAAAATGGAGGGGAGTTCCTGCAATAGGTGACTAAAGGTGATCAGAAGATACCAGCAGTCAGATCCAGTTCAGATTTTCTTTTTTTCTTTTTTTTCAGATTTTCAGTCATGTATGTCTGAGTTAATGTAGCTGAGGCAAGCACTGCAGTGTAGAGTTGTGTCACTACGTATGTATGTCACTGTATGTATGCATGTATATGTGTATGTATGTATATATATATATGTATATATATATGTGTGTGTGTGTGTGTGTGTGTATACATACATACATGCATACATACAGATAGCTGTGGGCCAGCCATGGCATTCAGGTACTGAGGCAGCCAGTGAAAAGGTGGGCTATGGAGTCAACGTGGTTAAAGCTGACTGAAACCTGCTTGCTTTGCTTATTTCTACATGTTCTTTAACGCTTTGCTATTCTGTGGCCAAAACCCATTGGTTTCTGGTAAATTAAGTCCTGCTATTAACAGCAGGGGATTAAGAAAAAAGCTTAGCTATCTGAGCTCTTTTCTCTCTGGCTCAAGGGCCTCTTCTTGGCCAGGTGAAAGGCTCAGAGACTGTTAACTCTTTGTGAGACATAGAGAAAAGAGTAGGGAGAAAGGAGAAAGTCAAGCAAACACATAGACACAGAGACACATACTTTGGCCGGGCCCAGCCACCTGTTTCATTAATTCCACAAGAGTCTGTGCATACTTACATATATACAAATATACCTACATATGTATGTTTATACATACATACATACAGACAGACAGACAGACAGACAGACAGACATATATACACTTGGTGAATGGAGCAGAGGCCCCAAAATCACGCTTTATTTTCTTCTATCTGAAAACTTTTACCTTCTTAAACAAAAGTTCTTTATAAAATTATCTCATAGATAAAATGTTACATGAAAGGGGAGTTACCGAAGGATGTTGGTAGTAAGCTCACAGCAGCGTTTCATGCTGTAAGCTCATTACAAGTCATAGCCATACTTTCCCATGGCCTTGCTTCACTACAGTGCATATCTGTGGGTTCATCCTTGGACTTGACCTAGAATGAATGTTTTTCTTTGGTCACAAAGCCTGTTTCTCTTCTTAGTGCAATTTATGAAAGCTTATTTTATTCCTTATTATGCAGCCTTTACTTAACTATGCTATGAGAAGTGGGCACATTATATTCTCAATTCTAAATTTATTACATCTTTCTGGCAAAACAACTAAAACTATACCCTTAAACTTTCTTCCTAAAATTATTTGATTTGAGTTAGGAATTCTACGAAATCATTAATTCATCTAAATAGCATTAATTCATGAAAGTTCATCTTCATGTCGATCGACAGGAAATTTGCCCAATAGGGTGGGCTGATGCCCAGGAGTCATTAGGCAATGTCATAGTGGCAGGAAAAGCATAACAGCAAGAAGTAATTCTGGGACAAAGTCTCTAGGGCTGTAACTCCCCAGAGTGTACCCATCTCAGCCGTGTAAAACAGTGGGCTATCTCCAGAAAACTTGCTTGCCATAGCCTTTCTAGATGGCTTCTGTCAAGAAAGAGAAGAGAGGAGAGAAAGAGAGAGAGGAAAAGGAGAGAGGGGAAGGGGGTAATGGAGAGAAGGAGAGACAGAAGAGACAGAGACAGAGAGACAGAGACACACACAGAGAGAAAGAGACACAGAGAGAGAGAGAGAGAGAGAGAGAGAGAGAGAGAGAGAGAGAGAGAGAGAGAGAGAGAGAGAGAGAGGAGAACAGAACAGAGGACAAAAAGGCCTTCTTCGTGGACCTTAAAAACCCTACTCTGGAAAAACAAACCAAACATCCTAGTATGGTCATTAGCTCTAGGCTTAAGAACACTGTAATTTTTAAAGGAGAAAAGATTACAAACAAGAAGTATTTTCATCCACAGCAGAGAGATAGCAGAAAGCTACACAAAAGCCAAACCAGATGAACACTCTTATTCCCTCCTAACAATGCGCACATCTGAGTAAAGGAAAGGATCAAAAGACAAAGTTTGAAGAAAAGTTGTTACATGACAACTGGCCTAGACTCTTCAGGAAAAAAAAAAATCAATGCAGTGAAAAACCAAGGGAGAGGGAATTAAAAGATACTTTCCCTGTGTGTAGGTAGTATCATTTGAAACTCTTAGATCAGCTATAGCGATAAGACAGCAAACAGAGAGGGTGACAAAGCCTGTATGGAAACAAGCAGCTTCTGAGACATAAGCA
The DNA here is from genome assembly GCA_019843815.1 of Montemys delectorum. Lineage (NCBI taxonomy): Eukaryota > Metazoa > Chordata > Mammalia > Rodentia > Muridae > Montemys > Montemys delectorum. The sequence goes on along the minus strand of JADRCD010205197.1, from coordinate 21,228 downwards.
GAATCACACAACACTAAAGGCAGATAAAGACAGAAGCCGGTGGCCCTGAAACATGTGCGGTAGGATAAAATGAGATCTGAATAGTTCAAACATAGGTGAAGGAGGGGAGAAAAATAGGAAGCAGCTGCTGTCAGTCTGACTGATCACATTTCCAGAGGGTAGAAAGCAGAGTCAGGGACCGGGAGCCAGGGTGAGGGAGCAGAAAGAAAAGCTTGGAGGAATAAAGAGCCAGCCTTGGGGAATAGGGGTACTGGAGGAACAGAGGCAGCCAAAGGGAGCAAGTTCCCATCATAGGCCAAAAGGACAGACACATGCAGACAAGTGATGATAAAAATGCACCAAAGGTGTGAGGACTATTCAAAAGAGCCTGCAGGAAAAAGGACACAGATCTTGGCAAAAGAAATTATAACAGAGTTGTATTGTTTTTAGCCCAAATTATTTTTAAAAAGTTTTCATTTTTGAGCCTTTGAATTATTGCATCATGCAAAATGTCTCTTCAGCTGAGTGTAGGAAATTATTGGTTCCATAATTATTTCTACCCCATGTGAGTGCACAGACATATTATCTGCCACCGTGGATGTCCTTGAGTTCATGGACAGCAATTCACTGCATTTATCAATGAAAACAATGACTCCTAACCATGATAAGACATTTTTTTGCTTCAACTCCCTACCTTGGCCATGATAGAAGAAGGCTTTGAATAATCCCAGTGCTGGAAAGAGGAAGGAAAAAAGAAAAGAAAAAGAAAGAGAAAAAGAAAAAAAAAACAGAACCTGATACTGAAGTGAGAAGCTGGAAAAAGAGGGACAGCAGTGAAATGAATCTATCTTTAAATATTGTTTGAGGCACAGAGAATCAGTAACGGTGTATAGATAGCCCTTATTTTTTTTTCAGGACCACAGTAAAATGGTATAACCAAATTAAGGGAAAAAAGATTTGTTTTGGTTCAGTTTCAGAGGGTTACAGACCCAAAAGCACAAGGAAAGAATTGCAGGGTTCAAGTCAATGAGAGAATATAAGAGACACTCCTCACACCACAGACCAAGAATTAGTGAACATGACAATCAAGGTCTGGACCTAATGGCCTACTTCCTTCAACTATACCCTACTTTCTAAAAGTCCTACAGACTCCCAAAATAGTGTTGCCCACTGGGAAACAATTTTAAAAACATGAACCTATAGTTTGGTAGCAGGGGATTGGGGTTGGGGGAGTTGAGTAGCAGGGAGTATCACTTCATATTCAAGGCATAATCGGTTGTATAGAGTACTTTTAATCAAGCAATATGGCTGCTCTAACAAGGAATCACATCCAAAGATCTAGGTCTGTATGATCTAGCTAGAATGGCACACCTTTAACCCTTCTGGCTAGAATATAGACATGCCCTAAGTTCACACCTTTAATTCTTAACAATGAAGGTAAGGTTAGTTTGTAGAAAGAAGTAGCCATGTTTGAAAGTGATATCTAATTAAGGAACAGACAAAGTGATGAATCAGAGAAAGATTTGACAAGTGAGTCAGAGATTGGGTAAACTCAACTATCCCTAGGACAGGAAAGAGAGGTTACTTAACAGCAGCACAGAATGTGCCAGAATGAAGGGAAAATCAGTGAGTGCAGTTGAGTTCAGGCAATGCAGTGGAGCGCAGTTGAATTCAGTTTGTGCAGTAAGTGCAGTTCAGTTCATAGAGTTCAGAGGTAGTTTTTCCAAGCATAGCAATTCAGTGAGAAGCCAAGAGAAACCCATTGGACTCAGTCAGCTTGGAGAGGAGTTTTGAGCCAGAACAGCTAAGTTGAATCAGCCAGAGTTCAGAAAGAACCAGAAAGAGGGAGATTATTCAGTAATAAGCCTCTGAGATGATAATTGCATCTGGTGAATAAAAGTTACTTTTTCTTTTTTCTTTTTTCCATTCATAAAACTTTTATTCCACTTACATGAACTTTAATACATGTGTTCTTAACAATTATGCTTGGATTGTTCATGAAAATTTCATAAGACATTAAAACAAAGCTAGCCATTATCTCAAGTTATTTCCCTGTTAACTATTTTTACAGCACATGCATGTTAAGCAAGTATCAAAAAGAAAATAAAATCACAAAAGCAAAAACAAAACAAAACAAAAAACTTAAAAAAAAAAGTTAAATACATGGGATTTTGTTTACCACTGTGCTTGATAAGTATGGAGCCGGGAACACCAAGCAACTCGTTTTTTACTGCATCTTTACTTTTACATTTGTTCTTAGATTGCCTAAAACATTTAAATACAAATAAAATGTGTAGCAAAAATAATGAAAGCAAACAGCAGGTAACTTTACAAATAATGGAATGTGAACCATTTCTGCCCTTATCAGAGTAAATTGGGTCACAACTTTGTCTAGAGACGACTTCTGGAGCTGTGGTCAAGGGTGTGCACGCAGAGGCACATGATCCTAGTGTGAATCCACAGGATGTTTGTTTGTGTCACAGCCTCACAAGTGCTCCAAGCCTTACAGTACCCACAAAGACTACACTCCTGACTGGAACCCATTATCCCGTTTATTCCCTGCCAGCACACACCAATATGTAGGCAGTTTTCTTTGCTTAGACATGGAAGCAGTTTTAACACTGGCCCTTCTGAAGCCACAATGTACCAAAAGTACTATGCCAAACATGTGTAACTCATGTGAAAATTCCACATCCCATATTGGCCACCTCAAGATGAAAACGAGTAACTCCCTAAAGTTAACTGGCTCTACTCCCCTAATATTAAAACATAAAAACCACATGGGAAATATAGAAATTCAAATAGAAGTAACATAAACCTGTCATAAATCGTAAACAAAAAACTATCTGTGGGACAGCATGGATGACAAATGGTCTACTGTGTAAATTTTAGAATGAGGCAGACAAAGGTTGGAAGGCCGGTTAATTTTCCCCTCCTTCTCCTGCTTCTGCTTCGTCTCCTTGGGTATCCGATGTCCACAATGTCAGGTTGTCTCTCAGTAACTGCATTATTAGCGTACGACTCTTCACTTAAGATATCAAGTTCAGCAATGGCTTCATTGAAAGCTGTTTTTGCAAGAGAGCAGGCTTTCTCTGGGGAGTTCAGGATCTCGTAGTAGAACACAGAGAAGTTAAGGGCCAGACCCAGTCTGATGGGGTGTGTTGGCTGCATCTCCTTTTTGCTGATTTCAAATGCTTCTTGGTATGCTTGCTGTGACTGGTCCACAATTCCTTTCTTGTCATCCCCAGCAGCAACCTCGGCCAAGTAACGGTAGTAGTCACCCTTCATTTTCAAATAGAAGACTTTGCTTTCTGGTTGCGAAGCATTGGGGATCAAGAACTTTTCCAAAAGAGACAGTACATCATTGCAGATGTCTCAAAGCTCAGTCTCGATCTTCTCTCTATATTCTCGAGCCATCTGCTGCTTTTTCTCAGCGCCTTCCGTCTTCTGCTCAATACTTGAGACAACCCTCCAAGATGACCTACAGGCTCCTACAACGTTTTTATAAGCAACAGAGAGAAGGTTCCTCTCCTCATTCGACAGCTCAGCTCCTTGCTCAGTGACAGACTTCATGCAGGCTGCCATGTCATCATATCGCTCTGCCTGCTCGGCCAGCTTGGCCTTCTGCACCAGCTCATTTTTATCCATAACTGGATATTCTGTGTCCGGAGTGGGTGGCGGCACACGGACCCGGCTCGGCAGTCTCTGGGTGGCTGAGATTCTGTCCCTGATCTGGCTGCTCACAGGCTACAGCCGCTCCGCAGACACGGGGTTTCCTCCAATCACTAGCCAAAAGTTACTTTTTCAATGATGAGTATTACAATGTCCAAAAATTACAGAGGGTCTGTTCTTTGATAAAAGAAGAAAACTTCAAGATAAGCTTCTTGGAGAGTAAAAAAAATCGGAGTGTAGCTTCCTTGGGAATACTTCAATAGAGGAGAAGACAACTTAAAAGGTGGTGGAATCTTGAAGTTGGTGGCTTGTAAAAGATTCCTCTACACACACCGGACTGAAATTATCACAGGTCTTGATACAATTCAAGTTTTTTGTTCATTGGTAGTTTGTTTGTCCTTTTCCAGAAAAAGCCCATCTATCTTTCATGGTCTAGTCAAGTTCAAATAAAAGGTTGCTATGTGATCTGTATGACTGTAGAATGTAAACTTGTAACTTAAAATTTTAATCATAAAAAGTAATCTTTTTGTAGATTCCAAGTGCATCTCCTTTAGGTAGTACATTATTTTTCTACAGGGAAAGCATTTAGGAATCCAAACGATAACTGAAATGTCACACATAGGTACCAATAGCTCAAATGTTCTGTTGGTCTAGATTTACTTGATACATCCAGTTGAGAAAGAGGAATTCTCCAGCATCAAGGAATAGTAATCCATCTATCCAATTAACTATATGGTCCTCAACATTTTATTGCTGTTTGATTATTTGTTTGAAGCAGGCTTTCATGTAGTCTAAGTTGGCTTTAAACTCCTTTCCACATACTGGGAATATATATATGTACCATCTGCCTACTGGATGCTTTTTTATACAATCTACACCAATCATAATTGCACTTTCTTTTTTTTTTTATTATAATTGCACTTTCTTAACTATCTCCTCAGTGTACATATGTGTCTTTTCGATGCCTACAACTATACTGAACACTACAGATGATGCCTCATTGGGAAGGTGGGTCCAAGAAGAGCAGAATGGCATAGAGCACTCACAGAACTGAACCTTCTTCTGACTAAACTCTTATACTCCCATGTTTTACTATTTACAAAATTCTGAATGAATTATTTTTGCACCTCAAAAGAATATCCCAGCTGGGCAGCGATGGTGCATGCCTTTAATCCCAGCACTTAGAAGGCAGAGAGAGGCAGGTGGGTTTCTGAGTTCAAGGCCAGCCTGGTCTATGGAGTGAGTTCCAGGGCAGCCAGGGTTATACAGAGAAACCCTATCTCAAAAAACCAAAATAATAATACTACTACTAATAATAATAGTAATAATAATAATAATATAATAATAATCCCACTCCACACATCCTTACACTATTATTCTTCAAACTTCAAGGAAACTAGCTTCTCTTGGTTCCTTTTGTGATAATATGATGCTATTGGTACTGATACCTTCTCTCTTTCTCTTCTTTTAATGTAAAAAAAAAAAGGTCATCTTCAATTTTATCTTCATATTGTCACGGCTGACAATATTTACATTCTATTCTTTAGCAAAATCAAGTATTTTTTCCATCTTGTTTATAACTTAACTCTACAAGTTTAAAACTGGTACTTATTGAGGATTGAGGATTAGAGGTGAGGAGGACACAACATCTGTCCCAACACTGAGAGTAACTGGGACCAGCAGAACCCAGGCATGCAGGAACTCCACCAGACCAGCAGCACGGGTTCTTTCAGTCTGTCTGGGCTGGTGCTCTGAGCAGACCTTGGGCACAAATTTTGCAGCCAGTCCCACAACACCCAGAGGAAGCTCCACACCCAGGGTAGGTAGCACTAGAGATAACCAGATGGCAGGAGGTAAGTGTAAGAACATAAACAACAAAAACCAAGGTTGCTTAACATCATCAGAACCCAATTCTCCCACCATAGCAAGTCCTGGACACACTATCATACCAGAATAACGAGATTCAGATCTAAAATCACTTCTCACAATGACGATACAGGACATAAATAACTCTCTCAAAGAAATACAGGACAACACAGGTAAACAGCTAGAAGCCCTTAAAGAGGAAACACAAAAATCCTTTAAAGAACTACAGGAAAACACAATCAAACAGGTGAAGGAAATGAACAAAACTATCCAGGACCTAAAAATGAAAGTAAAAACAATAAAGAAATCGCAAAGGGAGATGACCCTGGGGTTATGAAACCTAGAAAAGAGATCAGGAGTCATAGATGCAAGCATCACCAACAGAATAGAAGAGATAGAAGAGAGAATCTCAGGGGCAGAAGACACCATAGAAAACATTAACACAACAGTCAAAGAAAATGCAAAAAGCAAAAAACATCCAGGAAATCCAGGACATAATGAGAAGACCAAACCTAAGCATAATAGGTATAGAAGAGAGTGAAGACTCCCAACTTCAACAAAATTATAGGAGAAAACTTCCTTAATCTAAAGAGATGCCCATGAACATACAAGAAGCCTACAGAACCCCAAATAGACTGGACCAGAGAAGAAATTCCTCCCGTCATATAATAATCAAAACACCAAATGTACTAGAGAGTGAAAGAATTTTAAAAGCAGTAAGGGAAAAAGGTCAAGTAACATATAAAGGTAGGCCTATCAGAATTACACCGACTTCTCTCCAGAGTCTATGAAAGGTAGAAGATCCTGGGCAGATGTCATACAGACCCTACAAGAACACAAATGCCAGCCCAGGCTACTATACCTAGCAAAACTCTCAATCATCATAGATGGAGAAAACAAGATATTCCATGACATAACAAAATTTACACAATATCTTTCCACAAATTCAGCTTTACAAAGGATAATAGATGGAAAACACCAACATATGGAGCAAAACTACACTCTAGAAGAAGCAAGAAAGTAATCTTTCAGCAAACCCACACAAAACTAATTCTACCTCTAACAACAAAAATAACAGGAAGTAATAATTACTTTTTCTTAATATCTTAACATGAAAATTAATTTTACCAACATTTTCTAATCGATTGAAATCAAAAAATATGAGGAATTAGAAATTTGTCGATTGTCATCCAGTGGTCTCTCTAATTTGGTAACTGGAGAAATAGGTCTAATATTGTACAATCCATATGCACTTTTTCCTTGTTTGTACCTGACAGTGTCTTGCTGGTTCCACATAATGGTCTTGAAATCAGGCTTCTTCTATCTTAGCCTCTCTACTAGTAGGATTATTTATTTGATGTTTTTACACTATACTATGGCTTTCAGAACAGCTTACATATGTCAAAAATTTATACAGCCAAAAGAAAGGTAGACAATTAACTTGGGAGGTGGCTTGTAAGAGAACAACAAAGAGTGAGACTGAATGCTTTGCTTGATGTTTGTAACTATTGTATCAAGTTTGAAGAAGAGGACTTTATAAGTTACTCTTTTTCTGAGATAAATGCTTTTCCATATTATCACAGCCAATTAACGAGATTCTTACCCTCACCTAATGTCTATGCCACCCTCCAAGCAGAACCATTGTTCATTGAAACAGTTGGTGAATGACTTCATGGATAGACCATCTTAATACACACACCATTTCTTAAATGAATGTAACCTGTTCTCTGTGGGCTGAGAATGATGACAATCACTCAAGTCAAATAGCTTTGATCATAGCAGGAAATCTGTATCCAAAAATTGTGCCTACAATTCATTCCTTGGCGCAGCAGAACTGGCAACTCTCAACTTAGCTACGATGGAGGTAAAATCCTTTGGTGATGTGAGGATCACCAATGAACTCCAATGTCTAAAAATTGTTCCACAGTGAGAGCCAAGACTTTAAGCTCTATTAAAACAAAAACAAAGAAACAAAAAGACTTTATCTATATTTGTTCATTTAAGAAAATACTAGTAGTGATGTATTATTTTAAAATATACAGTTAATATGTTTGGAGTTATTTCAGATTTATATAGAGACAATTGTATGTATTTTCAGTGTTGCTGTACACAAGCATCTACATAAGACTGTTTAATTGATTGTTGTTTTATATCAAACATTTTTATAATACTCATTTTTATTGTTACAATATTTTATAAGTGTTAAAGAATATGACAAAATAAAAAATGAAAAGTAAAAAAACCTGGTACTTATTAAATATTCATAACTGATTTCTTACTACAAAATATTACATATCACTACAGCTACATTCTTGTGTAACTTTTATTCTTTTTTACTGTATTCTTTAAAGTCATTGACTTTGTCTGTTTTTTGTTTTTTGAGACAGGGTTTCTCTGTGTAGCCCTGGCTGTCCTGGAACTCACTCAGTAGACCAGTCTAGCCTTGAACTTAGAAATCCATCTGCTTCTGCATCCCAAATGCTGGGATTAAAGGCGTGTACCACCACTGTCCAACCTATCATATTTTTTTTCAATTAAGATGATTTTTGTTCCAAAAATTCAAAGGTGGCTTAAATGTACAAATGAGTAAGCAAGCATAATACATTTCAAAGAAAATTTAGCATTCAATCTGTATGAGACTTTATCATATTCTTTATATTTCATGTTCCCCATTAAGTAAAATATTCTTTTATAGCAAAAATTACTAGTTGCCTCCAAAAATTTGTTCTCTACTCCTGAAACTGTCCCGCAGTTTCACGAACTGGGTTCTCTCTAGCCCGAAGGGAGAAGAAAGACCTGAAACTTAGAGTTTGAGAACAAAAGAACACGAAGCCAAGTTGCATCCCAATCAAAGCTTCTACTTTACTTTTGGGGGTTCAGGATTTATATGTACAGGAGGGGAAGAGAAAACTGGATCTCTAGGTTACAGTGACATTTATATAACATAAACAATTCAGGAGGAGTCAGGAAAGAGTAAGAAAAGAATCAGGAAAGCAGGGCTTGAGTTCTTGAGGGCAGCTGCTCCAGGTGTCCCGCAGGTCTCAGCTGGGGGAGGGGGGGAGGTTGGAGGTGCGGCCCACGGTGGGGGAGGAGGTTCCTCGAAGGTGGAGCTCAGAGCAGTGGGCCTTTGTCTTGGCACAGCAGGCGCGAGCTGAGTCTCTGGTCGCAATACTCCTACCATAATAAGCTGCCATTGCATTTAATTGGACCCATGGATATTTGGAATAAGAACCAAAACCCAAAACATCTTTCCAAGATAATCATATCGCTAGGTATAGTTTAAAGTCAGTTCTGGTCATAGAATATAGGAATAGTGTCACATTCTATACAACTTTCACTTGGTATCAAAAAAGAATCTCAGTAAGCCCACTTTCTCCTCTTTATTCAAATAGGATTGCTTATGTTCACTCTTGGTTCCTAAGGAGAGCAAAGCAGAGCAGGATCCAAGAACACTCCACAGTGGCACCCGCTACCCTAACTACTTACATTCAGACATTTATATGGAAAGAAAATGCCTAGCTTACCCACATTTCCACCTGGCCTGCATGTTGGCCTGGCAGGGCCTTGCTCCTGACTTACTTTCCTATCTTACAGGTAGGTAAATAAGTTTACTCCCTTTGTGTCTCTTATGTTTGTGAGTCGTCCTTATTTGACATCATGTCCCAGCAGAAAAATAGACAGTCTACTGAAACATACTCAAAATAGACGTAATTGTATCTTTTTCCTTTGGAAGGAGATAAGGTTATTTAGTCATTTGCATATTTATTCTTCTACAAATGAAAATTTTGAATCTAAACTTTGCAATATAAATTTTGGCATCAAAGCTATCCACTATCTAGGTAGGTTTGGTGACAAAAAGCTAAGTACCACTACTTGGGAGACTGAGGCAGAAGAAAGTTGGGGACACCCTGGAATAAATATGTCTGGATACTTCTTAGCACTTCTTAAAACAAAAAATCCACTAAAATAATAATATCATGATGTTTCCAGTCAAAAATTTTAAATGGTTTTATTACTTTGTGTGTGGGGACAGGTGCAAAGTCCTTGTATATATGCATACATGTCAAAACCAAAGGTCTACTTTGGTTTTCTTCCTCAATAGACCTTAGCTTTATTGTTTGAGGCAAGATCTCTGACTGGACTTGGAGCCCATCAGTTCAGCTAGACTGGTTCATTCACTTCACAAAGGAGTAAATACATGGAGGATGCTGAGGTTTCGAAGCACAGATGTGGGAGACAAAACAAGGCACAATGACTACTTGAATGGGTCTAGTGACACTTATTCTGAACCAAAACACTTTTCAAGCTGAAGAGCAGTACAAAACAATTGCTTCATTTAGCAAGCTACAGTGTACTCTAGAACATAAAACTTAGGAGAAGAAAAGATGACAAAGAAAATACGACTCTAAATGTAAGAAAAGGCCAGGGCGGGTATACAGCTAGAAAACCTGTCTACCAGTTAAACTCAACTTTTCTTTCATCTCATAACTTCAGAACATGATTCTCCAATATTTTATATCTGCCTTTTCACAGACAAAATTATCCATTTAACTTGTAACAACGTTTATCACCTAAGGTTCTTTCTCCCTATCTATTCTTTCCATAACTTGATGCTTCAGTTTTCTCATCAAAGTCTCTAGCACTCTTGACAGTCAGAAACGAGTCCTCGGCGTTCCATGTCACGTTCACAATGTGTGGCTCTTACATTTGCTCCTTTTCATGCAGGCAGACACACAGTAGGAGTAATGAAGGGGGAACAGAAAGTTGCCTAAGCACAGAGATATGGAAGGTAAAGTGGTCTCAGTTTTTGGAATGGTGTGTCCATAGGACAGGTGTGTGGATGGATTCTGTAAATGAGGGGGCTTGGAATGCTTAATCAAAAGGCAATGAATCCCAAAGGCCAAGGCTTTGTCTTCTATCTTCATCAGTGATGGAGTAAGTTTATTGCCTAGAGCTCAGATGTTATACACGTGATTTATTTGCTATTCCTATGTCCTTGCTAAAATAAATAGTCACCTAAAGGAGCTTACTTAGTAGACAAATAGTGATATAGACAGAATATGTGTATATTCTAAAACTTGTTTAGATTATTATTGGTATAGAACAGACAGAGTTATATAGCCATGGCAATTGATGTACTGCTAACTGAAAACAGCTTTTAGCTAAGCACATAGATAAAAAAAAATACTTGTACTCATTCTATTTAAAATCCAGCCTTGATATGAGGGTTTGTGCTTAGTCTTATTGTAACTTGTTATGCCATGCTTGGTTGGTATCTCTGGGAGGCCTGTTCTTTTTTTGAAGGGAAACAAAGGAAGAGTAGGTCTGGAGGAAATGGGAGGTGTGCAGAGGACTGGCAAGAGTGGAGGGATGGGAAACTGTGGCTGGGAGGTAATGTATTAAAGAAGAATTTAAAACAACAAAAACAACAGAATATAAGTTGTAGCTTAAAAGATATATGGGAAAATGGATAACATGTCAGAAGTTATTAGCAAAATAGATTATGAGTTTCTGAAGACTGTTGATGACTATGTCTAAAGTGTTATGCAAATCAGAGTGCAGAGGTCATGCCAGTTAATGCAGGTACAGGAGAAAGGAGCAGGTGAGGCAGGGCTGGGAGATATAGCTGGGAAAGGACCTAAAGCATGATTCAGTACATTGAAGAGTTCTTCCTATGTATGCTGAGTCAAGTCCCCTTCTGACCGTCACCTCCGGAAGCCTCTGAATAATGTGACTGAGTGAAACAGCCTGAGAGAAAACAGGCTTCCAAAGTAGACGCTGCTTATCTTTGAGCAGGGCCTGCTAATCCACACACCTCGCCCACCATCAGAGCTTGCAGCCAGCCTTTTCACACAGGCAGGACAGCACTGCCAGAGGAAATGTTAGTCAGTCGTGGGTAATAAACAGCATATCTTTTTGTTCATAAACACATTGGACGTCTGAGCTTCAGCAGATACTTGATTTTAAACACTGTGGCAAGAACAAGTCTACAGATTTATAAAATCACTCTGTTATCCTTTTTTGGAATACAAGAGAAACACATAGGGCCCCTAGGACCAGATGATTACTTCTCCATAATAGAGTATGAGTAGAAATATACTACTTCTAGGCGTGGCACAATCATAAAATCTCTGCTGTGTTATCTATCTCCCTCAACTCTCAAGGCAGCAATGAGAAGCTATGTAACCTCTCATGGAGAGCTTCTACTCAGACTTCTGCCTGTGATGATAAGCACTTGCCTCTGTCAAGAGAACCATTAACCATTTGGTTAAGACACTAAGGACCTGGCAGTTTGCTATAACCAGTGGTGTCATTTTCCCTTACTGCTACGGCAGGCAGCCCAAATCACAGAGGGCAGGATTATCCAGCAAGATGACTCCAGAGGAAAGAGAAATGATTGATTAGAAGACATGAACTTCAGATGAACCCTAAGTCTCTTCTGTTTTATTTCCTTTTGCTTTATTTAAGACAAAGTCTTACTCTATAGGAAGAGTTCACTGAGTAAATTAACTCGCTTAGTAAAATTCACTAAGTCAATGTTTACTTTGGTGAGAATTTTGGAGAAAAACTAAAAATTATCAAACACAGGCAAACAACAAACAAATAAATAGAAAAGATTAAGGTAAAAAAATAAATAATAATAATGATGATGATGATGATGAAATATATAGTTTCATTAAATTCTATAATAATGCAAAGGCAAAATAGATTTTTTTTAATTTTTTTTTTTCTAATACATTTGGACTGAAGTTTTCCCTCCCTCCACTCCTCGAACTTCCCCCAACCTCCATCACCCCAGAATGACTCCTCCTCTGTTTCCCCTCGGAAAAGAACAGGCCTCCCAGGAATATCCAACAAACAAACCCTCATATCAGGGATGGAAGGCAACCCAGTAGGAGGAAAAGGATCCCAAGAGCAGGCAAAAGAGTCAGAGACACCTACCTCCACTTCCATGGTTAGGATTCCCATAAGAATACCAAGCTACACAACCATAACATATAGGCAGAGCACCTAGCTGCAGACCCACATAAGCTCCATGATTGCTGCTTCAGTCTCTGTGAGCCCCTAGGAGCCCTGATTAGTTGAAGTCTGTGGACCATGTTCTTCTGGTCTCCTTGACCCCTTAGGCTTCTGAAATGAAAAGTTCTTAAAAACAAATTACAGGGAATAATAAATCAGGTACAAGTCACCTACAAAGGATTGTGAATCAGAGTGTCAACTGAATTCTCAGTGACAGTTTGATTAGCAGAAATAAAAGAATCTGTTCTTCCATCAAGCTGTAGAAGAAAATCTTACACACCCCATACTCTATACCTAATGAGAATATTCATCAAGCATAAAGATAGTATAAAGACGATTTCAGATATGTGAGCATTGAATTATTCTTGAAACAAGTATTAAAATAGGTACCACAACAAAATGTAATCTTCATAAAAAAAAGTAAGCATAAGAAATCCAGTATACAATAAAACAAACTCAAAACTTCAGTGAACAACAGTGAATATTGTTGTGGATAGCCCTGGTCTTGTATTTTGATGCTAATTCTCCTCTCCTGGAAAGCACTGCAGACAGGAGCAAATCACAGATGCAGGTGCCTTGTGAACCTTCTCCCCACCTTAACTTTTCAAAAAAAGGCTAAGGCCAATGATTGAGCAGCAGGAGGGAAGGTGGAGGTGAAAAGTTTGGGGGAGAAGGGGAAAGGGGGGAGGAGACTGGAGAGGACAATGGACTGAGGAGGACAAGGTGGAAGGAAGATGGAGCTGAAGAACGTGGCTTGGAGAAATCGCAAGTTATGTGGGATCTAATAGATGGGAATAGAGTAGTATAGTGGTAGATCTGCCCAATCTAGGCGAGTAGCATGTATACCAATTAATTGAGTTGTGAATTGATTGATTTGGTAAATTAGGTTTAAAATTTACCGCAACAGAATATCTTAAGAAAAAATGAATATCATTTAAACATTTCAAGAATTGAAATATTAAAGATGAGCAATCATAGGCAGAATGATAACAGATATTCCACCCCAGGACTTTCTCAGTGAGCTCAGTGTAAAGCAGACATCAACAAATGCATCAGTGGAAGCTGTGCATTGACTCATCAGCACAAGCTTCTGTTACCAATACTGATTGGAGTCCATCAATAGCGCCAACTACAGGTGCCAATGATTAGTACTAACTGTATGACATTCCCCAGGGTTTTGAAGAGCCTCCCTAGCAACCTGGTTACTGGTGACCCCCTTTTATCATCAGGAAACCAAATTCAACTTCAGAGTAAAGTAATATATTTTAAAGGAGGGCAATCTTTTCTTTTCTATAGTGGCTCTATCAGTATCTATGCCATTGACTTTTTTTGACAAAATAACATAGTTCATAGTTTTGTGATTTACATCCATAGAATGTTCAGCTTTTATCACATACCTCCCACCCCTCAGAACCAGCTTGATAAAAAAGTGAAGTGGCTTGACCATGCAAAGTCTCACACTGAGAAGCTGGAACAGTATGCTAGAGTGAATGACATATGTCTCATCTTGGCAGAAAACTGAGGGCTGAGAACTCAAGGAGCAGAAATAAGAATGAGCCTTTCACTATTATACTTTACAGATGAACAAAGAATTTTTTTTCCAATACCTTGTTTTGTTTCTATTCATGAGAGAATTATTTTCACAAACACGTTATTCTTTCATGAAATAGGAAGTTGATAGTGGCCTCTGACATTTGTTGTTTCTCCTGCTACTATAGCAGCAAGCGGAAAAAGTAGACAAAGGCTTGGATTCCCATGGCCATTCATGAAAAAGTTGATGGCTGTTACATTATGGTAGAAAGCAGATCTATTCCAATATTACCCAATATTCCTAAATAAATTTATCGATTCACAACTTAAAGTGACCAAATACTCAGATTCTTTAAAAGTGAAGATATAATTCATTATATAAATGCTTAGAGAGAGAGGGAAAACTGGATGGGAGGGGAAAATGGCTATAAATATTTGTTCTAATAGGTAAATAGGCATGGCCTGCAGCAGCCAGGTATCACATTATTTATTCCTCTTTTTCCCCCTCTGTTACAGCAAACATACGCTTTGAGATGTCTGGGATAGTGACTACAGCTTTAGATTTCAGGTGGATTCAAATTAAATTATTGTTCTTTATTCCCTTGTTAATTTACATAGCTCTTACACCTGCTTCTTTTGATCCTGGGCTCCTGCTTCATGCAAAACAGTCTTTTTTCAATCATGAATCTGCACACAAAAAACATTCTAAGGCAGTTTCAGCTGCTGTAACCAGCAAGCGCCAAGCTGTGCACCTGTAGTGAAAATGTTATTTCTTGGTTGTGGAAAGTCCTAAATGGTTGATATGAATTACCTCCTTAAAGAAAACTTCAGAGAGCCAAGTATGCTTGTTGTTTTCCTAACTGTCCTTTGAGAGAATTTAAATTCCAATATCCCTCTGCACACCTGAACCAACAGGAAAAAGAAAATAAAACATGAAGTATGCTATGCTTGTTGACCTGGACATTTGACAGGTCTTCAGTACTGCCTCTGACTGCAAACACCAGAAGTCAGAAGAAAATCAATCTCCCTCTTGCTTTCTCCTTCCCTCTAGGTTCTTCCCTTCCTCCCAACTTCTTTTCTACTTTTTCCATATCCTTCTGTTTTATAGGACCCCATATGAAATCTCCAAGCAGTCCTCCAGGCAAAACCAACTGGTGATATCTATATCTATATATCTCTATAATATTATCTCTCTCTCTCTCTCTCTCTCTCTCTATATATATATATATATATATATATATATATATATATATATATATGGACAGAAGAATATAATTATGATAAATTAAATTACATGACTAGTTATAGGAAACAATGAATATTATCTAAAGAAAGAGAGATGAATCCTAAAAGATACATGTCCATGTACCCCAAAGCTACCTATATTTAGTACAAGTGAGCATCAAGGCTTGTTTACTTCCACTTCATAAATAAATATTATCCCTTAATACATTAAATGAACCAAGTACAACTGCTATTGAATTTTACCACAAAATTCCTAGGAATCATACTGAGGATCCTGTCCTTAGATGAGTGGCATTCTAACCACAACCTCTCCTTCTCCCTCTCTCCCTCTCCCTCTCTCCCTGTCTCCCTTTCCCTCTCCCTCTCCCTCCCCCCTCTCTCTCTCCCTCCCTCCCCTCTCCCTCTCTCTCTCTCCCTCTTGCTCGCTCCCCCTCTCCTTCCCCTTTCTCTCCCTCTCCCTCTCCTTCCTCTTCCTCTCGTTCTCCTCCCCCTCTCTCTCCTCCCTCTCCCTCTCCTTCTCTCTCTCTCAGGTAAGACAACTTGTATAAGGCAGTCATAAGATCATCCTTAGATTCTCAACAAGCATTAATCTCTCTGGCCCCAGCAAAGTCACCTAGGAAATTCAGAGAGCAGAACTAGAGAGCGGATTTGCAGGTCTCCTTTGATTAATATATTTTATTGAAAAAGAAAACCAAAAGGATGATCTATTTTGACATCTTTGTCTTTGGCTCCTAGCAACTATCTTTGGTTCTTTTCATCTATCTGGTCTTTTAAAAAGAAACAAAAAGCTGTAAACACTTCTTTATTATTATGAAACACTTCAGCTCTGCCTTAATGGCTAATACAGAAATTTGCATTTGTGTGTTACATTTACTCCAAAGCAAAAAGTTTTAAAAATGACAACCAAGCTGACTTACTGTACTTTAAAGGGCTATTTAAGAGAATAATGTAGAACAAGTCATGGGTTTCTCCTCTTGGGGAGAGCTGGTAGAGTATTCTGATCACTTTCTCAATCACATTTTACTCAACTTTTACCACTTGAATGGTTCACGAATTGGTTTGCATTCCTGCTAACTAACTCCTTAACTTAAAATACATATATATACAATGGCATTTAGCATCTGAAAAACTATTAGATCCTTGCAAAAAGCAGACATCATAATCATTCACAAACTTCTTTGAGTCCCAACAAAAACCTTTTAAAAGAGCCTAGACACCTGCTTACAAAGACAGAAAATTGTTTCTAGCTGGAAAAAAAAAGACTAAATTATATGATTCAAAATCAAACTTATTACTAATAAAAGAACTAATTTGGAGTAAACATTTGACATTCAGTGTGATTAATTTAGATCATAGACTTCCCAACTTCACTGCAGTCCTTGTCTCTTTCACCATCACTATAAGAAAAAAAAAAACTTAGTTGAAGGAGAATTATTTTATAAAAAATGTTTAGAGAATACAGTTTTGTCAATATTCTTCTAATTGTTCAGAGTGGAATGTATTCATCAGAGAAGCCATTCTAAAAATCTTAAATTTTCTAGTCTGAACCAAGAAAAGAGAAAAAGCAAATCCCATCCCTCTTTATCTGTTGGTGTTTACTCGCTAAACTATGAGTATTTATCTAAAAAAATTACTCTAAATTAGAAGACAGAAAAGAGCATAATACCCTATTAGCTTATTTAAAGATTTGAGGCTCTCACAGGGGAGTTATTTAACATACCATTATGATTAGTCTTCAGAATGAATTACTCGAATTTGGAATGCATTGCTAAAGCCTCTTCTTAATCAGCCACCTCACTCAGTTCCTACCACATTCAAATTAAAGAAAATGATAGCTCTTGGAGACCATTAGGAATAATTATCCCTTTTATAATCTATAATTTGATCACAGATAATTATGTGATGTAACAATAGAATAATTAGACTTGTTTCTCTATCTGTGTTTGTGTGTGGCCTAATCATGCCACAGTTGCCAGATTATATTTTTTAATGTTTTCAGATTATAATATAATCACATCATTTTCCCTTTCCTCCATCCAAACCCTTCCATGTACCTCACTGGCCTCCCCAGACTTGCTCCCTTTCAAATTCATGTCCTGTTTTTCTTGTTGTTACATTTTGTTGTTGCTGTTGTGTGAGTGTTCCTAAACAAAGAAATACAACTTGTCAGTCTTTATACTGTTACTTGTATGTACATGTTTTTTGGGCTGACCATTTTAACACCCTATGAAGGCTGGTCAACTCAATAAATGCCACAGATACAAAAGATCCAGATGATTGCAATGTACATTGTACTCAAAGTAGTATTTTATTTTCCTTTCTCAATACTGGAATGAAGATGAATTCAGCAGAAAAATATATACTAGAGCATTTTAGTGGGCAGACACTATTAGAGGAAAAAATAAGCAAACCGACACAGAAATGGTAAAGGATGTTGGTCAGTCTAGGAGAGGAAAAAGGCACTGCTAAAAATAACCAAGTTTATAATCTAGAAAAAGTATAATTTGAGCAGATGATCTCAGGCTCCTCTGTTATAACAACCTAAGAGACGAAGAACTTTATTTTCACACCAGAAAAAAAAATAGACATAATAATATATTTTTTTTCTTCCTTTGAGACAAAGTTTATCTTCATTAGCCACATTGGCTTCTAATTCAAGATTTTTCTTCCTCAGCTTTGGAAATCCTGGGATTACAAGTATGCAACACCACACATGGCCAATATTTATCATTTTAACTACAGCTCAGTGTATTAAATTTATCCACAAATTGTACCATCATTACCACTATCTGTATCCAAAATGTCTATTGACTTTAATTAAAAATTGTATTATTAAATAAAAACTTCTCTTAATTCACTTTATATTGCTGTGATAAATATTATGCAAATATACCTTGAGGAGAAAAAGGTTTGAGTTTATAGTTTATAGTCCATCATGAAAGGAAGGCAGAGAGCATTAGGAAATAACCTGGAGACAAGTACTAAAACAGTGGCAAATGGAGAACTGCTTACTGACTCTGGAAAACTTACTGTTCTCCATAGCTTGCTCAGCCTACTTTCTTATACAACTTACGACCATCTGCCTAGTGTTGGAGCCACCCATGAAGGGCAGAGCCCTTCCATATCAGTCATTAATCAAGAAAATGGTCCCACAGACTTGCCCACAGGCCAGTCTAATGGAGGCAATTCTTCAGTTGAGAGTCCCTCTTCCCAGATATATTCTAATTTCTGAAAGATTGACAAAACCCAACCAGTACAATTCTCCTCTGTCCTTGCAGCCCTGATAGCCCAATTCCATCTTCTATGTTTGTTAATTTGCTTATTCATGGTACATTATTGTTATGATCCAAATGTTTGGCTTCCCCCACATTTTCACATGTTGAAATTGAAACATAAAATACTGATGTCAGAAACTGGTGCATTTGGAACATAGGATCATCATAAATGAGATTATTACCCCATGAAGGAATCCTAAGAGAAGCCTCTTATACATTCTTCAATGTGAGCATACAACAAACTTATGAATGTGAAAGTCAGCTATGGCCAGATGCTCAATCTGCTGGTGAATTCCCGAGTTGTACAATTCCAGAACTGAAAGAATTATATTTATGTTGCTTTTAGTCCACAGCATTTTTCTCTGAAGCACTGCATGAAACTATAATACTCAAATAACTGGAAATGTATAACATTTGCCCCTCTTTCCATGGATTTCGTCATTAAGTAAGTATAAGAATTTCAAGATCCATTCAGGTTGTAGCATATTCTGGAGTTTCAAGCCCATTGAAGAGTGTGATTGCACACATTTGTAGAGAGAATATCTTGTGTATTGTATGGATGCATCACTTGTCAATTAAAAATCCTATGGCCTATAGAAAAGAGTAGATAGAGAAAGTGGGAATCTGGGTGAGAGAAAGTTCTGGGACAGAGCCAGGCAAGAGATTCCTCTGGGAAGATGTAACAAGACCAACATCGTACCCGAGCACAGGTAACCAGCCACATGGCAGAATGTAGGTTAAAATAAATGGGTTGTTTTAATTATAATCTAATAAGAGAATAATAATCCAATACGGCCAAGATATTTATAAATATATATTTTGAATTTGAGTGTTATTTCGTGAACCATGAGGTTAGGAAGGAGGAAGAACTGGACATAACTTTTACATTTTTACTTTCAGTACATAGGAGGCAGAGACACACGCATCTATGTGAATTCAAGTTCAGCCTATTCTATATATTGAGTTCCAGTTCACCTATAGTTACATAGTGAGGCCTTATCACTATTTTTTCATGCCTCTTTATTGTTGTATAGTATATTGATTATATGTACCAGATTTTGATAATCTTTTTATCTGCTGATGTATACTTTTGACTTTTGGCAATTTTTATGATTAATGTTATTATTAACCTACAACTGTCTCTACTAGGCCTTGTTTTCAATTTGGGTAAAGAGAGGTACAAGTGGAATCACTAAATTATATGGCAAACTCATAGTCGGTTTTCGATGTAAAGCTATACTTCTCTTCACAGTGAGCATCATTGTTACATTCTCCCCATCTGTGATAGTTTTTATATACTTAGTCCAGAGAGTGGCTCTATTAGATGTGGCTTTGTTGGGGTAGGTGTATCACTGTGGGCATGGGCTTAAGACCCTCATCCTAGCTGACTGGAAGTTAGTCTTTGACCAGCAGCCTTCAGATGAAGATGTAGAACGCTCAGCTTCACCTGCACCAAGCCTGCTTAGAGACTGCCGTGCTCCTGCCTTGGCAATTATGGATGGAACCTCTGAACCTGTAATTAAGTGTCCCAAATAATTGTTGTCCTTAAGAGTTGCTTTGGTCACAGTGTCTATTCACAGCAGTAAAACCCTAACTAAGACACCATCAATGTGCATGATTTCTTATTGTTGCGCAGCACCCTCAACACTTGTGATATTCAATGTCCTACAAGATGTGAAGGATCTCACTTTAGCTTTAATGTGAATTTTTCTAAGGACTAAAGGCACACAGAATCTTTAAACACATTTATTTGATATTTATATGTTTTTGTTTTGGTGTGTTAGCTGTGGAAAACACAGGTGAGATAAACCATTTAAAACAGGAAATATTTATTTTGGCCATTGTTTTCATACGATGGTCAACTCACATCATTACTTTTGGTTGAGCTAACAGAAAATCATAGTAAAGAAGGTTTGATGGAGCAGAGCAGCTAGGAGAAAGACTGTATGAGGAAGGACAGTGATAAGACACCCTTCAGAGGCATGTTCCCAGTGACCTATTTCCCACCTTTTTCTTTTTTAAAATATTATTTATTGTTACTTTTATTATTTTGTGTGTTTGAGTGTCTTGCCTGCACTTGTGTGCACTACATGAATGCATAGTGCCCACAGAAGCCAGAAGAGTTTATCTGATACCCTGGGTCTGGAGTTCCAAATGAACCACCACACACAGGTACTGGGGATCAAACCTTGGTCCTCTGGAAGAGCAGCAACACTCTTAACCGCTGAGCTATCCTTCTAAACCATGTATTTTCTCTAATTCCATCAAATTATAAACGTTACAATGTGCTAACTCTCTGGTAAGATCCTCTTGATCCAGTCACTTCTCAGTGATTTGGTCTAACTAAGGAGCAAGTATTCACCTCCTGAATCTTTTGGAGATATTCATGTACCAACCCTAACATTTCTTTGGAGAATTATCTATTCAAATATCCTGTCCATGTTTGAATTGAGTTATTCTTCATTTACTGTCATAATTAGGTTTAAGTGTTCTTTATGAATTCTGATATTAAACCCTTAGTAGGTATCTAATTTGTAAATATTCTTCTACATTGTGTTTCTGTACATTGTGTTTTCATTTTTGATAACATTCTATTGTGCACAGAAATTCTTAACTTTTGAGGTCTAACAACTGTATTATT
>JADRCD010205196.1:0-10766 GCA_019843815.1 Montemys delectorum | reverse complement strand
CATACCAAAAATCAGCATATTAAAATGGCAACTGAAAAAAAACTGAATGGCATCTACAGATTTAATAGTTAAAAGGATTGCTTCTCTTTGACTTTCTTGATTTGTAATTGTATCCTGGCTTGTAACTAGCATTCGAGGAGACTGAGTACAAGTTTTTGGACATTTGTAAATATTTTAAAATGAAAACCTAAACATTTTAAAAACTAAAAATTTTTGTTGTTTGAAAAAGCAAGTGTAGAGAGGTAAAAGCCTATAACTGAGTCATTTGGGAGGGTGAGGTGCACGGTCCGGTTCAGATGCGCTTGCCTACACAGAAACATCTACCGTACATCCAGTTAGATGTGTAAGTCCAGTGCATAGACCTTTTGGAATTTAAGTCATCATACAGTAGAGATACCTGTATACCCATGTTTATTATAGCATTATTGACAAGCACATAAGAGAAATAAAAATGTTCTATATCTTAACAGCATTGGTTACATGGGTATATGCAGTCATTAAAATTCCTTTATAATGCACAATTAAAATGGATGAATTTGATTACATGTAATTTAGATCTCAATATAAGATTATTTAAAAACAAAAGCCTTTGTAACTCTAATCAACATAACCTACTGAAACGTCTAGAATGCTATTTACCAAAGCAGAAGGGTCATGTCCTCAGCTTTAGAAATTGGATCACACATTGACTGTAATTTGTCTCTTACTGTACGCGCCAACATTTTAAAAGATGAAGTCTACACAATGTGTAGAAAACAAAGAATTACACACATTTAAACAAAGTGATTTTAGGAGCTGGAGAGATGGTTCAGCAGTTAAGAGCATTTATTCTTCATGTCAGGAACAAGAGTTTGATTCCCAGCACTCACATCACAGTAAAAACCCTCTTAGCTCCAGTTCTAGGGGATCTGATGCCCTCTTTTGGCTTCCACGAGCACACATGAAAACAAAAAAAATATTCATACAAAAAAAGGTAAAGTAAATCCTTTTTAAAAAGTGATTTTCAAAAATGTGTATTCTGTGGAGAGGATTTCAGGATCTGAAATTGTGTTGTTTAATATTTATTTAATATATAAACTATTGGTATAAAGTATTTTAAAAAACATAAAAAAGTACTTTAAAAAATGTAAAATGAAGTCAAGATTATGAGTAAAAGTATTTCAAACAAAAAGAGCAGTCTTAAAATATGACAAGTAATTATTTATTTTCTTTTCTACTAAAAACTAGAGTCGTAAAAAAGGTAACTTTAAGACCACTTTATATTTTGTGTACATTATGTTGAGGTGAAGATGTTATCTGTGTCCTTCCTTGCCTGCCTAGGACACCTTCTGATTTGTTAAAATAAAAAGTGTATAACATAGCATAAGGCAGGCAGGCAGGAAGGTGAGACAGAGAGAGACAAGCATGGAGATTCCCTGCCTAGACATGAGGCAGGCAGGACAGGAAGGTGAGACAGAAAGAGACAAGCATGGAGATTCCCTGCCTAGCCATAAGGCAGGCAGGCAGGAAGGTGAGACAGAGAGAGACAAGCATGGAGCTTTCCTGCCTAGACTCAGAGGAAGTTGTACAAATAAAGCTGAGGAGAGGTAACTAGCCATGTGGCGCACACAGAATAATACAGATGGGTAAATGTAAGTTACAAGCTTCTGAGAACAGGCCTAGCTTATGGCCTAGGCATTTAGTTAATAAATAATAGTTCTCTGAGCTATTTAGGAACTGGGGCATGGGAGGAAAGGCCACAGACACAGCATTATGCTGTGTGTGTGCGTGCGTGTGTGTGTGTGTGTCTGTGTGTGTGTGTGTGCGCGTGCATGTGTGTGTATGTGTATGTGTGTGCGTGCGTGTGTGTGTGCGTGCATGTGTGTGTATGTATATGTGTGTGCGTGTGTAACTACAGATAGTGAAAACATGGATCTCAGAACCCCCTCAATGGTAACTACAGTACCATGGACTCTGTATCCAGTCTCTTCTCTTCCTGTGCTAGTCAGGTGCTAACTACTGAATAATTCTCTTGGGTTTAGTTTCCTTCCTATGACTTCCATGACTTTCTTTCTTAGAATCTTTGCTAATATGGATTTGACTTACTAATAGTCACTGTGTTTTGTTGTGTTTTTAAAGAAGTTCTTTATAATTGAGTAATAGAAGTTGTACTAAACTAAAAATTATCTACCTTAATGACTGGTAAAACATTCATTAATTGATAATCTTGTTTAAGAATATATGAAATATTGAAATGGTAAAACTAAATCCAAGCACATTATTTTTATGCCTACATCAATGTAATTTTTATCTTACCTGAAATCACATGCTGTAGTAAGTTCTGCTCCTCCACCCATTGCCCAGCCTTGAACCAGAGCAACACTTATTAATGGTAGTCTATATATTGAAGGAAAAAATAGATGTGAATAATTCTAACCTTAGTATTCACTTATAAACATCATCTTAAAATCCTCAACATTTCTCAATGTTAATAACAGGAAACATCAGGGCACCAGCAGAAGGAAAGTGGCACGATGTCAAAAGCTAGCCTTGCCAGTGCCAGCAGGCCAGGTCAGCAAGGGCCTGCCAGATCACTCCTGGCCTGCAGTAAGGCAGGCTGTCTTCTAACTGAGGAGCCTGCAGGAGAGCCTTTAGCTCAGTCATTGGAAAACTGCTTGCTTTATTTTATGGCTCTAGTCAGGGTGGGGTTGTTACGGTTATATCTGACGGGATAATCTGCTCTAAAACACAGAGCTACAAAATCAAGTATTTAAGATTTCCATCAAAAGACTAAATGGCTATAGGCTGCTCCTATAATATTAACATTACTTATCATTCAAAATAAACTTTAATGTTTCTTTTATAAAGAACCATATATATAACCATATATATGGTTCTTTATAAATTATATATATAATTATATATAAACATCTTGCTTTAACTCCCGTTTGCTTCCATCACACTGGAATTTACATCCCCCCCCCCCGGACTAAAACTCTTTTTTAAAGATGATTTTATATTTATGAGTGTTTGGCATGGGTATTTATATTATGTACTCTATATATGTGTCTAGAGCCTTCAGAGACCAGAGGAAGACGTCAGAAGGAGGGCGGGCATTGGCAAACACCCTCCTTCCCAGTACTTGAGAGGCAGAGACAAATGGACTCCTAAGGGTACAAAGTCAGCCTGGTCTAGTGAGTTTTTGCACAGTCACGGCTACAGAGTTGAAAACTTGTCTTAAAAAATAATAATGAAATAAAAACAAATCATGTCAGAATACTGTGAGAATACTATTAGATAGATATAAAGTGTTTTCAAAGTATTCATTTTTTTATAGATTCTAACCAAAATGGAAAGCTATTGGTCTAACTTAACTATTTTTTTAATATGCCCTACTCCCATATAGAAATGATTACTTAAATGAGAATAACTTTTAGCCAGATGTGGTGTTACCTGTAATCCAAGAAAGGAAAAAAAGTAAGGAAAACAGGAGTTTGAGGCCAACCTCAACTAATAATAAGTTTGTGATCAATGTACCCTGCCGACAGATGACTGATAGATAGATAGATAGATAGATAGATAGATAGACAGAGATAATTAAAAGAATGAAAAAATAAACCTATTTTGAAGAAAGGATTGATATCTTAGTGGCTTAGAGTGCTTTCTCTCTTACAGAGGACCTGGGTTCAATCTCCAGCACCCCACATGGTAGCTAATGATTATCCATCACTCCAGTTCCAGGGGATCTGATGCCTGCCTCTGCTCTCTGAAGGCTCTAGACAGCCAAGCAAAACACTCATACATATAAAGTAATCTTTAAAAAAAGAGCTTTAAACTAGAAAAAAAGAATAAATTCCAGTGTGGTGGAAGTAAACAGGAGTTAAGGCAATGATATTTAAAACAGTAATATGATTCTATTTTTTCCTAGACTCTCAAATGAGTACTAATACAGAAATGTCAAATAAGCATGCTTAAATATGAATTTTCTTAGTTTCCATACTCTTAAACTGTCTATATTATGAATTTAAAAAAGTCAGAGAGAGTGCTAGAGACATGGCTAAGTAGTTAAGAACACTGATTGTTTTTCCAGAGGTCCTGAGTTCAATTCCCAGCAACCACTTGGTAGCTCACAACTACCTGTAATGGGATCCATTTCTCTCTTCTGGTGTGTCTGAAGAGAGTGACAGCGTATTCACATACATAACATAAATCTTAAAGACAAATCAGAAAGATTCAAAGCATACTGAGTTTGTAACCTTAAATGTACAGATTTTTTTTCTCCCTTTCCTTTATCTAGATGAAATGTAAACCCATTTTGACAGGAAGCCTTTCAAAGTATTTGCCTATTGAGTTCTTCTGTCTTGTGGATATGAAGTCTGCTCCCCTTGACTGCTCTCCACCCTCAGGGAGTCTCTGCATGTCACCCTGCTTCTCCACTGGCATCACACCTTGCCTTTCTCCAAAGCTGTTTCTTGTGGTAGCCAGATATATAGGCAAGGTTTTTTTAAACTATTTTCCTCTTTTGCCTTGTTATTTACAAAACTATTTCTATCTCACTACTATTTCACTCTAATGACTGTTCTCTAGGGCATAATAATAGTCCATCATCACAGTAGCCACAATATGAAGTTCAGTTAACTTTTTAAAGTGTACAAATAATGGAATAATAAGTTATGATTCCCAGTCTGTTAAAAAAAAATCCTGTTTTTAAAAGAAAGATACATTACCTCATAAATCTTGTTAAGGTGTTTTGCATGAACATAGATAAGGCCACTCCATTCTTTAAATAAAAATAAACAAGAAATATGATTATATTACATAAAGAGGTACTTTTAAAATTCAGGTTTTTAAAAGGAACAAGGACAAACTCTTTGAAAATCAAAGTTTTCATTTCCACTTCTCTGAGACTGAAGTGTAAATAGTCCTGTGAGCTCTCCCAGATCTTGGGCACAGGACAGCAACACAAGGTGAGTCAGACTATAACTCAAATTAATTATTTTTCTCACTGAGTGGCAAAAGGTCTAAAGAGAGAAGTTTGCAGAAGGAAGGGGGATTTCGTATAATAGAGTGAGGCGAGCAGTTAGAGTGGCAAGGAAGGTGTGTCAGCTGGGCATGTGACATCCTCAGTCAGGAGGCAGAGGTGAGTGGGTATGCTCAGCTTGCTTGCTTCCACTCAGAGCAGGACCCAGCTTGTGCAGTGTCACCCACACTTGTGGTGCTCTTCCCATTTCAATGAACTCAATCTACATAATTCCTCACAAGAATGTCCAACGCTTTATTTTCAAGGTGACTCTAAATCCCATCAAGTTGACAACCAAGCATGACAATTACAGCAGTCACTTGGTGAATCTGCTAGGAAGGCATATGTAAAATAAAGAAGTTAGAATGAGCTTTGGGGTTTTGCATTCTAAGGCTCTGATTCCTAGGTTTTTTCATAAAAGCCATACCATCTTCAACCCAGTATAATCTGGCTTTCAAATTTGTCCCAAAACATTGTAATACTTCGTTTGTCAAAATAAACGAGTTTTCCCTACTCCATATCATCTTCTCTTCAACTTAACGCCAGTTTCTTGACTCTGGTCCTCTCTTTTTCTGTTTTAAATTATTTTATTAGATATTTATTTTATTTACATTTTAAATGTTATCCCCTTTCACTGTCCCTACCCCTGGAACTCTCTATCCCATCCCCCTCCCCTGCTTCTATGAGGGTGTTCCCCCAACCACCCACCCACTCCTGCCTCCTACACTGGGGCATTAACCCTTCACAGGACCAAGGGCTTCTCCTCACATTGATACCTGACAAGACCATCCTCTGCTACATATGTAGCTGGAGCCATGTGTACTCCTTGGTTGGTAGTTTATTCCCTGGGAGCTCTGGGGGAGGGAGTGATATTCTTCCTGTGGGGTTATAAACCCCTTCAATATTTTGGGTCCTTTCTCTAACTCTTCCATTGGGGACCCCATTGGGACCACGTGCTCAGTCCAATGATTAGCTTCAAGGATCCGCCTCTGTATTTGTCAGGCTCTGGCAAAGCCTCTCAGTAGACAGCTATATCAGGCTCCTGTCAGCATGAACTTCTTGGCATTCACACTAGTGTCTAGGTTTGCTGACTTATATGGGATGGATCCCCAGGTGGGGCAGCCTTTAGATGGCCTTTCCTTCAGTCTCTGCTCCACACTTTGTCTCCATATTTGCTCCCATTAGTATTTTGTTCCCCTTTCTAAGAAGGACCAAACACCCACACTTTGGTCTTCCTTCTTCTTGTGGTCTGTAAATTGTATCTTGGGTATTCTGAGCATTTGTGCTAATATCCACTTATCAGTGAGTGCACACCGTGTGTGTTCTTTGGTAATTGATTAGATTTCCTCACGATGGATGGTATTTTCTAGTTCCATCCATTTGCCTAAGAATTTCATGAATTCATTCTTTTTAATCACTGAGTAGTACTATTGTGTAAATGTACTACATTCCTCTGTTGAAGGACATCTGGATTCTTTCCAGCTTCTGGCTATTATGTATAAGGCTGCTATGAACATAGTGGAGCATGTGTCCTTGTTATATGTTAGAGCATCTTTTGTGTATATGCCCAGCAGTGGCATATACACAAAAGATGGGTCCTCAGGCAACACTATGTCCAATTTTCTGAGGACTGGCCAGACTGATTTCCAGAGTGGTTGTACCAGCTTGCAATCACACCAGCAATGGAGGAGTGTTCCTCTTTTTCCACATCCTGGCCAGCATCTGCTGTCACCTGAGTTTTTGATCTTAGCCATTCTGACTGGTGTGAGGTGGACTCTCAGGGTTGTTTTGATTTGCATTTCCCTGATGACTAAGGATTTTGAACATTTCTTTGGGTGCTTCTCGGCCATTTGGTATTCCTCAGTTGAGAATTCTTTGTTTAGATCTGTACCTCATTTTTAATAGGGTTACTTAGTTCTGTGGAGTCTATCTTCTTGAGTTCTTTGTATATTTTGGATATTAGCCCTCTAATATTGGTTAAGATCTTTTCCCAATCTGTTGGTTGCTGTTTTGTCCTATCGACAGTGTCTTTTGCCTTACAGAAGCTTTGCAATTTCATGAGGTCCCATTTGTTGCTTCTTGATCTCAGAGCATAAGCTATTGGTGTTCTGTTCAGGAAATTTTTCCCTGTGCCCATGTGTTCAAGGCTCTAACCCCATTTTCTCCTCTATTAGTTTTATTGTACCTGGTTTTATGTGGAGGTCCTTGATCAACTTGGACTTGAGATTTGTACAAGGAGATACAACTGGGTCAATTTGCATTCTTCTACATGCTGACCTCCAGTTGAACCAGCACCAGTTGTTGAAAATGCTGTCTTTTTTCCACTGGATAGTTTTAGCTCCTTTGTCAAAGATCAAGTGACCATAGGTGTGTGGGTTCATTTCTGGGTCTTCAATTCTATTCCACTGATCTACCTTCATGTCTCTGTACCAATACCATGCAGGTTTTATCACTATTGCTTGGTAATACAGCTTGAGATAAGGGATTTTGATTCCCCCAGATGTTCTTTTATTGTTGAGAATAGTTTTTGCTATCCTGGGTTTTTTGTTATTCTAAATGAATTTGAGATTTGCTCTTTCTAACTCTATGAAGAACTGAGTTGGAATTTTGATGGGGATTGCATTGAATCTGTAGTAAACAATCTAAACAGTCCCATAACCACTAAAGAAATAGAAGCAGTCATTAAAAATCTCCCAATCAAAAAAAAAAAAAAAAAAAAAAAAAAAGCCCAGGACCAGATGGTGTAGTGCAGAATTCTATCAGACCTTCAAAGACCTAATACCAATACTCTTCAAAGTGTTACACAAAATAGGAGGAAGGAACACTATCCAATTTGTTCTATGAAGCCACAATTTCACTTACACCTAAACCACACAAAGACCCAACAAAGAAAGAGAAGTTCAGACCAATTTCCCTTATGAGCATTGACGCAAAAATACTGGATAAAAAATTCTTGCAAACCAAATCCAAGAACACATCAATATGATCATTCACGAAGATCAAGTAAGTTTCATCCCAGGGATGCAGGGATGGTTCAATATATGGAAATCCATCAATGTAATCCACTACATAAACAAACTCAAAAGAAAAAACCATATGATCATTTCATTAGATGCTGAGAAAGCATTTGACAAAATTCAATATCCCTTCATGTTACAAGTCTTGGAAAGATCAGCAATTCAGGACCCATACCTAAACACAGTAAAAGCAATATACACCAAACCAGTAGCCAACATCAAACTAAATGGAGAGAAACGTGAAGCAATCCCATTAAGATCAGGAACTAGACAAGGCTGCCCACTCTCTCCCTACCTATTCAATATAGTACTTGAAGTTCTAGCTAGAGCAGAGAGATACATACTGGAAAGGAAGAATTCAAAATATCACTATTTGCAAATGATATAATAGTATCCTTAAGTGACCCCAAAAATTCCACCATAGAACTCCTAAACCTGATAAACAACTTCAGCAAAGTGAATGTATATAAAATTAACTCAAATCAGTGGCCTTCCTCTACTCAAAGGATAAACAGGCTGAGAAAGAAATTACAGAAATGAACCCTTCACAATAGTCAGAAATAATATAAAATACCTTGGTGTGACTCTAACTAAGCAAGTGAAAGATCTGTATGACAAGAACTTCAAGTCTCTGAAGAAAGAAATCGAAGATAATCTCAGAAGATGGAAAGATCTCCCATGCTCATGGATTGGCGGGATTAATATAATAAAAATGGCCATCTTGCCAAAGGCAATCTACAGATTCAATGATTCTCTCTTTCTAGGCGTAGGCTTTACTCCTGGCGTTCTGCCTGCTGCATGGCTGCTTCTTTGCTTTGTCCTGTTCAGCCAATCAATCCCCTAAATGCCTGGACTCTCCCAAACCCAGGCCATGGTTCTTTCTCTCTTTTATTCATTCGTTTTCTTTTCTTTGAAAGCTTCAGCCACTCCCACTGCTGGTTTTATGTGAAGCAGTAGATCCTCCTAGATATTTCTACTTTCTGCCAGTAGTTCCTCAGGCTTAGCGTTGCTAAACTCACCAGGAGTAAAAGCACATTCTGGCTTTTAGTTCTACCACTTAGCAATACTATGCACTTGAGCAAATCATGACTATGAGCTCATTTCCTCATCCACAGGGATGACGAACAGATGTAGAAACTGTAGCTGACTTATAGTATAGTGGGAAAGACAAAGATCTGTACATTCTGTAAGTTGCACACACACAGGCTGTTTAGTTACTAGAAAAGTTAGCCATGGGCAGCAGGCTCAGAATGGTTGATGCTATTACCAAATCCTCTAGCTGACAAAATCCTCATTATCAGAACCTAGCTGTGTCTCCTCAGTTCCTCATTTCAATTATTGTCAATATTTACTTTCTTTTATCATTTCTGTTCCAACTAAACTAGTCTGGACGTGTTCACCAGTTCATGGGTTTATTAAGATTAAAAAAAAAAGCTTTACTTCCTAACCAATTTTTCTTCTATTTAATTTCTTCTTCTTAGATATAATTTTCATCCTGCTGCCTCGTAACCCTTCCTGTAGGATAATAATTTCTGATCACAAGAAGAATAAAGTCTAAGATCTTGAAAATACCAAACTGCACATTATCCCAATGTACATTTACAACATCATTATTAACTCCCTTCAACCAAGAATCTTAACTTCAAATATCTGGCAATCGTCTAAGTATCATTTGTATAGCATTATATATCATATATAACAATACATAACATACAGACAAACATACATACACATATATAAATATATTGTTTTGCTAATACCAACTCCACCCCTCTCTCTCTCTCTCTCACACACACACAAACACACACACACACACACACACACACACTCCCTCTCTCTCTGTTTTTCTCATACCAGCCCAACATATAACACGCACACATGTATACATGTACACACGTGCACGAGTACACACACACTCTGTTTGCTCACACCAGCCCATTATTTGCATAGCTGCATGGCTTCCATCACAGCTTTCTAAATGCCACAACAGTTTTCTCTTTTGTGCTTTCGAGTACTTTTGGTTTCAATTTCTGCACCTTATGTATACTGCTTATAAACTGTTTTCTGTGCACTGTGTATTTGAGTTCATTATTTGACATATTGTTTCTACAAGGTAGGAGGTAAGGAATATAATAACTAAGTTCTCAATAGCCTTAGTGGACAACCATTAAGATACTATGTTCTCCACACCCCCTTTCTTTCACTCCTGAAGTAACCAAGAGTGCCAATGAAAAAAACAACTGAATTCCATTGAGATACAGAGATGTGGGGTGACTCCAAAGAAGAGGCAACAGAAAATGAGGAAAGTTACTTGAGGCTGACAGTATACTACCAATACTAACAAAGACTATATAATGTAATGAGTGTGTTTTGACTATAAACATGTACTGTAAGATAGGAAACTAATACTGGCCCAAAGACCTAGGAATGAGATTTAATTTAGTCAGGCATGGTGGCACACACCTTAATCCCCAACACGTAGGAGGCAGAGACAGGAGAATCTCTGTTAAGGTCCAGGCCAGCCTGGACTACAGTGAAAAAACTGAAGAGGCAAAACAGGAGGAGGGGGAGAAAAAAGAAATATTAATTCTTCACCCAAAGCTACAGGTCAAATACTCATTTATTTCCCAGAGTTAAAGGAAGCAAAGAAGTCAGGGGCCTAGAGATACAGCCCAGCAGTTGAGAGCACTAGCTATTCTTCCAGGGACCAGGGTTCAGTTTTCAGCAGCCACACTCTAGCTCACAGTATG
>JADRCD010205194.1:12000-24766 GCA_019843815.1 Montemys delectorum | reverse complement strand
TGGGAACTGAGGATTTGACAGGATACATAAAGGTTGATGGTCAGAGCAGAGACAGCAAGACAGCATTTGGGGGATGCTGGTATAGGAGAGAGCCCTGGGGCGTTCAGGGTGTCAGGGAGGTCCCTGTGAGCTTTAGGTGGAGGCCAGCCTTTGCTCTAACAGATTGTCTGAGCTCTCAGTAGCAAAGTAGGAAAGGGCTGGGTGGGAGTTTTATAGGCAGTGTCATTAGTTAGGATCCAAAGCATTGTCAAATCCTCCTGAGAAGACAGGGGCAGGCCTGATGTAGCAGTTTGTAGATCTGATTTCCAGGGGCTATCAGCAACCTGGACAACCTGCCATAGTAACCTGACAACAGGAAGCCGGGCTTCCCCTGTGACCAGGCACGTGGCCAAGTGCCTACCTGAGTTGAAGACAGTATGAACTTTACCCTAGGATCGCAGGGGGAGGCAGGGGGTGGTGCAGGATTCAGGAGGTAGTCTTTTGACCCAGGAAATGCCTGACACAGAAGGAGCAAGGGACAGGCTAAGGCACCAAAATCTATCTGATGTGGGCTGAGAAAGGGCTCAGAGACAGTAGGAAGATACCAAAAGTATTTGGAAATGCTGGGGCCCATGCTGAGAGGGGTCGGCTAGGCCAGGGAGAAGCTGGTCAGCAATGCCTGAGGGGTCAGAGGTGGATTTCAGGGAGACGAGAACCCACCCTGCCACTTGTCATTGCCAGGCAAGCTGTGCTTTTAGCTCCCCAAATCAAGGGCGCCATGCACAGGCATCAATGTGTGAACAACCACCTCTCGAGGTGAGTAAGGAGAGTGTGCAGGGCCTTAGGTCTCATCCCTCAAGCATCGTTTCTGCAAACCTGGAACACATCGGGAATGCCCAGTCACCCACCAGCAGCAGAAAGACTGGTCTCTAGTTCACGCTTGTAAGACACCAACCTCCTCTCACCCTGCTTCCCTGCACTGTACCCTGGCCAGACACCTGACCCAGTCAGTGCTTTCCTGGAACCAGGATGTAAAACTGGGCTGTCCTTTGTGGTCAGTACATCAGCCGGGGCGGGGCTGGTCAGTGCTGACTATGCAGGGCCCTGGGCCAGCCTGAGTCAGAAGAGGAGGCCCAGCTGCAGAAAAACAGAGCTGGGTTACACAGAAAATTATGGGGGACAGAAGCCCAGTCTTCTAGATGGGTAAAGCGATTGGCCCCCGGTGAATGTCTCCCCCATACCTCTGCCTGCCCTCCCCCACAACCCTTGAGATCACCAGACAGATCTACCCACCTTGAGTCCCAGTGGGCTCAGTGGCAGCCTGAAACCCGAAACCCCACGTAGCTCCTGCTTTGCCTGTGGCACAAGAGACAACAAACAAGTTCCAGGTCCCCATACTTGGGGTCACACATCCTTGCTGACCACACACACCCTGAAGCCCTTGCCTTAAAGTTCTTACCAATTACTCAGACTCTGGTACCCTTAGCTTACTTCTGAGGCAGAGTCTCTCTGTGTAGCCCAGGCTAGTGTGACACTTTTTCAATCTTCCTGTCTCAGACTCCCCAGTACTAGGATTACAAGCATGCAACACCATACCTGGCTCTAAAAGACATTTTAGGGTTTGCTGAAAATGGCCACATATTGACTAGATGAGCAAGAGATGGTGAGGTTTACTTAGGATATTAGTAATAGATCAGGCTACCTCAGTTGTCCACCTCACAACATCGGATCTAATCATTCTACAAAGAGTGGCAGCCCCTCCTCAATTGAGGATGAGTATCTATGGCTGCTCTTCCCTCTGCACATCAGATGAGAGCTCAAAGATGACCATCAGAGGGCCAGCCAGCACTGCCAGGCAAGAGGCCAACACAGGACTCACACTGCTTTTTCACACCCTGTGTCAACCTCTTTGCTGCAGGGTGGCTTACCTGGAACAAGCCTTTCACATGCAGAGCAGTAGATCCAGGGCTGCATTCTTATCCACCATCCTCCTGACCCTTACACACAAGCCAATACCCTCTCTGCCTTGAAGCATCCCATGGTTAGATACTAGCTTGCCAGAACCTGCCCTAGAATTCGCCTCCAGAATTACTCTAACTGGTCATTCTAAGCTGTCAAAGCTCTCTCCTGATTGCCTCTCTCCTGGAAATCAGTGAAAGCTGGGGCTTCTGCCTTCCCCCCATCCTAAGTCAGCCTGGCCAAACCCACTAAGACTTGAATCCAGGATAGGCAGGTGCTTCGCCACTGAGCCACGCCCCTGGCCCTTTACTGGAGGATTCTAGGCAGGGGCTCTACCACTGAGCCATGCCCCCAGGCCCTCTCTAAGGGATTCTAGGCATGTGCTCTACCACTGAACTACATCTCCAGCCCCTTTTAAAAAATGTTTTAGACAGTCTCACAAAGTGAGCCAGCCTTTCCTTGAACTCGTTCTGTAACCTAGGCAGACCATAACGTCAACCTTTCTACCTTAGTCTTTTGGGTGCCTGGAATTACAAATCTGTGCCATCTGAAAAGTCTGATTTATTTCCTTAATGATACTGACTTCTGTGGCACCATTAATATTATCTCTAGGTATTATTTTAATACATGAGCATCCAGTGTCCCTAAGGAACCCCTTAGCCCACAAGAGGCACAATCTATCAACTGTACAGGGTGTTTGCTAGTTTGCAGTGGTACCAAGCCACAGAGCACCAGATCCCTTCTGAGCATCTTGGGTCATTGCTTCAATGGACCCTAATAGCTAGGTTTGAAGTAGTCTGGCACTTCATCTATTTTACCAAAGAAATCAACACCACTAAAGTTAAGTTCGCTCAAGACCAAGAGCTCCTTTGTGACGCTGTAAAAATATACAGGTAAAAGTTTTCCCAACGGTGGCCATGGGGTCCAGACATCTCCAGAGGTTGCTAACCCAGGGCAGGCAGGAGAAAGGGGCTTACTCACCTAAGGCAGGAACTGCGCTGCTGAGCCTCCCAGTGAGAAAGAGGTTCACTGTGGAAGACACAAAGAAGTGTCAGTAGAGAGGACAGTAGCTCTTGGAGTTCAGGGTCCATGTCTGGGCTAGGAGTGAACACAGAACAACACAGCTGAAATTAAGACAGCCCCTCTTTATCTCACTTGGCATGGCCCACCTCACTGCCAGAGACTTTCCCTCCCAGCGCTGTTCCTTCTGGGACAGGCAAAGGTGAGGAACTCAGAGGGTCTCGGGACAGAGACAGCAGTGTGCTAATTTGATTGTGTCATCCTGGGTCATGATGACTCCCATGCCACAGAATTCAGCAGTTTCCTCTCAGGCTTGAGAGTACCCATCTCATAAGCTCAGTCCCAAGAGTTCTGCCTTTCAAGAGGCCTTCTACCACCTTGAAGGGCTTCCTCCTTTCATGGGCATTTGGGGTGATAAGACCATCATCTTCCCTGCACCACCCCACTGTCCTAAAAGCAGAGCTGTCCTGATACTGGAACAGTAAGTGTCCACCTCAATAGAAATGTCCGTTGCTTCAGTTGGCTCCAGGCTGAGACAGAGTCTAGGCCAAGTGAGAAGAAATCTAACTTCCTGGGGACCAGGGTGCCCTTTCCATGATTGAGGCATTCATCTCGGGAGCAGTGATTCTACATTCGATGAAGAAATGGGGCATTCACCCCATCTGCACCCCCAAGGCATTCTGGTACTGTTAGACCCAGACATGAACATCTCCTGAGCAAGGAAGCCCTCATCTCTGCCCTGCCCACCTGGGAAACACAACAGCCAGGACCCAGACACCATAACCACGGGCAGCATGTGAAGCAGGATCTCTGGGCATGTACGCCACTGCTTAGATTAGCTCACATAGCCTGTGCAGTGGTCCTCTCCCGGACACTCACTCTTCTCTGTTCCTGGAGGCCACATGAGAGTTACAGTTTAAAATGAAAGAGCTGCCCCCACACCCCTCACAACGTGTGTCACTTCAGTGGGTTTAGGGAGCCTCTCATGTTCCTAGGCCCTCAACAGTGATATCACAGGGTGTCCCCTAATGACCCAGCTCTTCTAAGGGCCTCCCTCCTTCATCAAGGTAAATAAAGAGCCATGTGGGTTGGGGATTTAACTCCTTCCTTCCCCTCTCCTGCAATGGGTTCTGGGAAAGTGGACAGAAATTTTTCCTGGTCAGGGAAGGAGCCTTCTAACCCAGGCTCCAGTCCTGGCAGGTTCTTGGCCTTCCCCGGAAGAGACTCCCACCCCCCATCAGGGATGAACCGACCTATGACCATCTGGGTCTGGGAAGACACAATGGGAAAATGAGTTCTCACAACTGCCTTCCTTCCCCCATCAGCCCCCATGCTGAGTCCCCAGCTTTTAGCTAGCTCCCAGGCCTGCCCAGGACACCAGGCAGGAAACGGTTCCTTCTTCAGGGAGCAGGAGTCCAGGCCTTTGTCCACAGCTCTGGAAGCCAGAGCACAGCTCAGGCAGGCCGGGCTGTAAAGCGACAGGAAGACCCCAGCCTCCCCCAGGAACCCAAGGCCAGCTTTCTCGTCCCCCCAGCTCCGGGCCTGGGGCTCTGCTGTGGTGGGAGGCTCCCTCCTCGGCAGCCCAAGGGTGCTTGGGCGGGGAAGCCATCGCAGTTCAGGCTCCAAGCCCTCCCACCCCGCCCGGCCCCTCGCGGCCCACTCACCCAGGCAGACGACTGCGAGCGGCGCCCTGGCGCCCGGCGCCCCCTCCGGCCCCGCGGCCGCGCGCTTCTCCATGCCGGAGCGGGCCGCGCGCGGACGCCTGCTGCCCTGCGGCCGGGGCTCCGCCTGGGGCTAGGGCTGGCGCGGCGGCTGCGGCCCGGGTGCAGGCGGCGACTGCGGCGGCGTCTTTGTGCGGCGGCGGTGCAGGCCCGCAACGCGCGGGGCCACATCGGCCGCGGCGTCACGGGCCCCGCGGGGGCTCAGCGGCGGTCGCCAGGGAAGACCCTCGCCCGCCGCTGTCCCGGAGCCCCGGCCGGCGCGCCCAGCCCGGCCTGCGCACCCAGACCTCCAGCGCGCCCATGCCCCGGCGCCCCCTGCCCGTCGCTCCCCGGGCAGCCCGCGCTACGCCCCACGGTGCCTACGAGGGTGCGTCGGTCGGTCCGTTCGTCCTCCCGGCCGGCCCCTCGCCTGAGCCCGGAGCCGGGAGGCCGCGCCGCGCCAGCCACGTGACGCGCCCGCCGAGCCGCAGTGGCGCTGACAGGGCGGGCGGAGGCGGCTGGGGCGGGCCGGGGGGGGGGCGTGGGTGCTCACGCCCCGCCTCCGGGTGCTGGACAGCTCCACGCACGGGGCTCCGGCCCGATCCCGCTAGCTCTGAACCTTGGCCCAACGATTAGGGCTGGCACTGCGCCTATGGTCCCGGGCTGCGCTCGCCTTCGTCCTTAGATCCCAAGATCTGGTCTCTTTCCTGAAGCCAGGCAACTGTGCTGGGGAAGACAGGGAGACTGAGGTGGGGTGGCGTGGAAAGGGCTGCTGGGGACCAAGGCAATGAGTGGAGGCTCAGGGCTGCGGCCTGACTTCTTCCCTAATGCAACGCGTTCCTGGGTGATTTGGTTTGAGAATTCCCTCCTCCTGCTAGCCCTCTGTCCTCATTTACCTCATCCTGTCTCTAAAGTGGCCCCCTTGTAAAAAGTGAGGCCTGGGTGGGGACATTGATGAGAACCCTGAGAAGACCCTAGACACCCAGCTGTGCCCCTGACCGGCTCAGTAACCCCCTCATCATCCAGGGAACCGCAATGATATATGTTTTCCAAGCATGCCCTGTCAACCATGGGTTTGAATTCAGGAGAAGCAAGAACCGGAATGAACTTGGGAGAAGAGTTGAGGAGCTGGGGTCAACTGAGGTCAGCTGTTCTTTAAAACTGACATTAAACCAGAGGTCCCCAGAAACCCCTTAGCAAGGATGCTCCTCAAGTTGGGGTGAGCCCCACCTTCCACACACTCACGCTCCTGAGCTCGTGAGTGTGCCCTCACAACAGTCCGTTAGTGAAAGCTGTACGCACAGGAATTTATAAGTTCATTTTCACTGTTCAGGACCCAAAAGTGTTTCTTTGGCGGGGGGGGGGGGGGGGGGGGGGGGGGGGGGGAACTCTGACTTTTTCTGTGCTTTCTTGTTCTCCTTCTAAGCCTTTTGTGATTATGCCAGAGCAGACTTTCCTAGGGAATGTTAAATGTTGGGTAATGAGGGGTCAGTGGTTGGAGAGATGGCTTAGCAGTTAAGAGCTCTTGCTGATCTTCCAGGGGACCTGAGTTTGGTTCCAGCACCCATGTTGGTTCACACCGTCGATTCCAGGGTGTCTGACAGTCCTCTCTGGCCTCTTTGGGCACCAGGCACATGTACAGCTCACATAGACAAATACAGACAAAAGACTTGGTGGCACATGTAAGCATCACACATAACATTGCAGTTGCAAATAGCCCATGATCCAGGAAGAGGAATCTGTGAGTTTGTGACCAGGCCCTGTACCACCATGGCACCAGAAAGAAAGAAAGGAAGAAAGAAAGAAAACAGAATGGCATGGGTTCTCAACACCATACACACACACACACACACACACACACACACACAAACACACAAACACCACACACATACATACACACAAATCAGCCATCTACATATACATACATATACATATATGCATACATGTATACATTACACACATATATATATATATACATGTATACACATACATATATACATATACCTGTACATACATATCATGTAAGCTAGGAATTCCATTTCTGGGTACATAGTTGAAATTTAAAGAAGGGGTTCCTATACACCATTCACCATTATTGATAAAACATTGAAGCAATCCAAGCCTCCTTTGACAGATAAATGAGTATACAGGACTGTGTGACGGAATATACTCAGTCTAGAAAGATGGGCATTCTGATGTATAATGCCACATGGATGAATCATGAAAGGGTTACCCATGTAAAACAAGCCAGTCACAGCAGACAGATGTTCTATGATTCCATTCAAATGAGGCACCTAGAATAGTAAGCATCATGCAAACTAACCTGCCTGCCCCTAGCAGGTGTGGCTGCTGTGTCCCATGAGTAAAGTAGGAGTCAGAGAGGAGAGAGGCCGTGTCCACACTCAGTGTTCTGACCTGTGGACATCTGAATGATCTGTAGCCTAACACTCCCTGAAAAAACAGCAAGTCTGAGATGATATCAGTCTGGCACCAGGCAGGCCCAGACGGGCTCCCAGACTGAAAACCGGAGACTAGAAGAACCACACAGGACAACAAGCTGCAGGCAGGAGTGAGCCCAAGGCAGACAACCCTCACAAGGGACTACTCGGGCAGGCCAGGTGAGGAGCCTGAGATGACCACCAGTCTGGCACAGTACAGGCCCGGGCAGTGAGAGGAAGGAAGCAGACCATGCCTGAGATGACCTCTGCCCTGTGCCATAACGCATGAGCAGGGCACACACTCATGAGACCACTCCTGAGATGACCCCCGGCACTCAGAGGCCCCAAGTGCCGCTGAGAGGAGCAAGTACAGCAGAAATGGAAGTGAAAGAGAAACAGAGGGGTGTGGGCACAATGAAGAGAGGCAGAACTGGAGACTCGAGGGTAGTGAGGAACAGCCTGATGTGAGTAGCCAGTAATGCCACCTGGGACCATGGTGGAGTCCTAGCCTGTGTGGCCACTGGGGCCATAGGTCTGCAGCAGCAGGAGTCTGTTACCAAAGGCCAGGCAGACACCCCTAGTCTGGGCTGCTGCATGGAACGTGTTGATGTCTGGGAGCTGTGCAGAACTGGCCCCACCTGAGCATCATGGAAGAGCTGTCCCTTGACACATGAGAGAGGAGAGCTGACCCTAGCCACCTGCATTACTCAGGAGAGTGGGCTTTGTAATTTCAGGAGTTGCTGGTAAGCTGACCCCTGAGGCTACAAGTGTGGGAGAGCTGGACCTACCGCTCTTCTCCAATGAGGTGGCATGGATGAGGAAAAGATACCCTCCTCCCCCTCCCTCCTCCCCTCTCACCACCTGTGGCAGGTGGGAAACCTGGCCCTGAGACCATGAGAGCAGGAGATCTGGCCCTGCCCTTCACCTACTGCAGCATTGGGTGAGTAAGTCCTTGCACCTTACCTGGACAGCACAGGAGAGTTGGCTCTGGATGTGGGGGTTTAGGCTAAGCAGGCCCAAGGGCATGAACATGAGAGAACTAGCCCTGCTTCTTGTCTGTTGTGCGTTGGTGAGAACAAGGTAGAGATGCTCTCCTCCCCTCCCTCATCCCTCGACACCTATGGCAGGCAGGAGAGCTGACCCCCAGGGGCATGAGAAAGGGAGAACTGACCCTGTTCCTCACCAGCTGCAACACTTGAGTGAGCAGGCCATGTGCATTGCCAGGGCAGCAGTGTAGAGCTGCCCTTGTTGGCGGAGTTGAGGGTGAGCTGGCCCTGGGGGCATGAGAGCAGGAGAGCCAAGCAGGCTGACCAGCTCAAATGGCTCTCAGGCCCAGATCTGGGACTTTGAAGTGGCCCACGCCAGCACCTACCCTGTTGATGAACTGCTGAAGGGCATGAAGGGCCTGGTCCCACAGATCCAAAACTACAGGGTCTCCATGACACAGGGCAACAACAGGATATCCGAGAGAAGTCCCAGTGAGTTTCCAGTATTGATAGAGTAGCAGAAGCCAGAGGCCTCCAACCAGACCAACAAATCTTTGCAATGAACATTTGCAAGCAAAGAAGTGTAAACAAAAGGGTATACTGTGGAACACACTGGCACACTACAGCTTTGAAAAGAAGATTTTTTTTCTCTCTCTCTCTGTTGTAGGGGGAAGGTTGCAAGGGTAGAAGGCTGGTATGAAGGGAGGGGAAGATGAGTGGGATTAGGGTACATGAAGTGAAATTCACAAAGAATCAATAAAAAGTTTTTTAAAAAGAGTTTAGCCTGTCTGTCTAGGCTGGTGCCCTGAGCAGACCTTGAGTGCAAGTTCCGCAGCCAGTCCCACAACACCTAGAGGAAGCTCCACTCTCAGGAGCTCTAACACACCCAGGATCAGAGGTGAGGAGGACACAACATCTGTCCCAACACCAGGAGTAACTGGGACCAGCAGGACCAGGCACACAGGAACTCCGCCAGCCCAGTGACTCAGGTTCCTTCCAGTCTGTCTGGGCCAGCTGGTGCCCTGACCTTGGGCGCAAGCTCCGCAGCCAGTCCTACAACAGCCAGAGGAAGCTCTACTCCTAGGTGCTCTGCCAAGCCCAGGGTCACAGGATCCCAGAATCACAGGATCATAAAGACAGCTTGACTCTGAGGAGTTCAGACACAACTAGGATCACAGGAAAGACAGGCTCCAGTCAGATTTAACAAGGGCAGGTAGCACTAGAAATAACCAGATGATATGGGGCAAGCATAAGAATATAAGCAACACAAACCAAGGTTACCTGGCATCATCAGAACCCAATTCTCCCACCATAGCAAGTCCTGGACACACCATCACACTGGAAAAGCAAGATTCAGATATAAAATCACTTCTATGATGATGATATAGAACTTTAAGAAAGACATAAATAGCACCCTCAAAGAAACACAGGTAAACAGCTAGAAGCCCTTCAAAAGGAACACAAAAATCCCTTAAAGAACTCCAGGAAAACACAATCAAACTGGTGAAGGAAATGAGCAAAACCATCCAGAATCTAAAAATTGAAATAGAAACAATAAAGAAATCAGAAAGAGAGATAACCCTGGAGATAGGAAAGAAATCAGGAGTTGTAGATGCAAGCATCATCAACAGAATACAAGAGATAGAGGAGAGAATCTCAGGGGTAGAAGACACCATAGAAAACATTGACACAACAGTCAAAGAAAATGCAAAAAGCAAAAAGCTCCTAACCCAAAACATCCAGGAAATCCAGGACACAGTGAGAAGACCAAACCTAAGGTTAATAGGTATAGAAGAGAGTGAAGGCTCCCAAGGTAATGGGCCAGTAAATATCTTCAACAAAATTATAGAAGAAAACTTCCCTAACCTAAAGAAAGAGATGCCCATGAACATACAAGAAGCCTACAAAACTCCAAATAGACTGGACCAGAAAAGAAATTCCACCCGTCACATAATAATAAAAACACCAAATGCACTAAACAAAGAAAGAATTTTAAAAGCAGTAAGGGAAAAGGTCAAGTAACATATAAAGAAAGGCCTAACACAGTTACACCAGACTTCTCACCAGAGACTATGAAAGCTAGAAGATCCTGGGCAGATGTCATACAGACCCTACAAGAACACAAATGCCAGCCCAGGCTACTATACCCAGCAAAACTCTCAGTTACCATAGATGGAGAAAACAAGATATTCCATGACCAAACAAAATTTACACAATATCTTCCCACAAATCCAGCCCTACAAAGAATAATAGATGGAAAACATCAACATAAGGAGCAAAACTACACCCTAGAAGAAGCAAGAAAGTAATCTTTCAACAAATCCACACAAAACTAATTCCACTTCTTACAAAAAAAAAACAAAAGGAAGTAACAATTACTTTTTCTTAATATCTTAATATGAAAATTAATATTACCAACATATCCTAATTGATTGAAATTCAAAAATATGAGGAATTAGAAGTTTATTGACTGTCATCCAATGGTCTCTCTAATTTGGTAATTAGAGAAATAGATCCAATATTATACAATCCATATACACTTTTCAGCTTGTTTGTACGTGACAATGTCTTGCTGTGTACAACATAATGGTCTTGAGATCTTGCTTCTCCTATCTCAGCCTCTCTATTAGTAGTATTGTTTATTTCAAGTTTTTACACTATATATGGTTTTCAGAACAGCTTACAAATATTAAAAGTATTTATATACCCAAAAGAAATGTAGACAATTAAATTGGGAGGTGGCTTAGAACAACAAAGAGTGAGACTGAATGCTTTGCTTGACATTTGTAACTCTTGTATCAAGTTACCACAGTAAGAGTCAAGATTTTAAGCTCTACTAAATACAAAATGAACAAACAAACAAAAACACTTTATATATTTATGTTCATTTAAGAAAATATTAGTGGGCTGGCAAGATGGCTCAGCGGATAAGAGCACCAATTTCTCCTGAGTTCAAATCCTAGCAACCACATGGTGGCTCACAACTATCCGTAAATAAGATCTGATGCCCTCTTCTGGAGTTTCTGAAGACAGCTACAATGTACTTACATGTAATAAATAAATTTAAAAAAAGAAAATATTAGTAGTGATGTATTATTTTGAAATATACAGTTAATATGTTTGGAGTTATTTAAAATTTATATTGAGAAAAATGTATGTTTTTTCAGTATTGCTGTAGGCAAGCATCTACATAAGACTGTTAAATTGATTGCTGTTTTATATCAAACAACTTTTATAATACACAGTTCCATTGTAAAAAATAAAATAAAAAATAAATCAATCTTTAATTTTTTTTAAAAACAATCTAAAAAAAAAGAATTTAAACTGGTAAATGTCATGTTATATATCTCTTACCACTGTTACAAAATTAAAATTTAAAATACTAAAAGCAAATTAGCAGCATATATGGCTCTCACAATATTTCCATGTGATCTGTGAATAGGGTAGCCTCCTGGGTAGCTGCTGGATACTTAGGGCAGACTCCCAGTGTCTCTGTCATCCGGGAGCCTTAGTCTTCCAGGGTGGGAAAGGGCAAGGCTCAGAGCAGAGCTGTGGTCACCGTGTGAAGTGCTCAGGCCATAGAGCACCTTTTAGCTATGTTCATCTGCAGATAGATTCATGGCCAAGAGTGTCTAGTCACATTCTTAAAGCCATTGTCACCTGTTTACATTTTTAGTCCCTTTATTTATTTTATGTGCACGTGTTATGGGCACCCATTGGGGTCAGAGGACAACTGTGTGGGTCCCAGGGATCACACTCAGATTATCACACTCAATGGCAAGCACCTTTACCTAAAGAGCCACTTTCTGAACCCCATTGCTACAAACCAGAAGCAATAAAAATCATCTTTCCTTCAATACTTGGCAGTAATTTTAAAATATAGGCTTGGATAATAAGAGGAAATGTGTTTTAAGAGCACCATTCAAACATACACACACGCACATGCAAGTGTTCATATGCACGGGTGTGCACACACTCACACACACTTGCATACACACACACACACACACACACACACACACACACGCCTTAATTGTCATAGAATGTAAACACCGGGGTATCTTGGTTTGTGTAACTTTCTGAGTGGCAGCTCCAGCCTTCGATCAAGACCCTCCTCCTGGCCTTCCTGGAATGTCCAGAAGTGTGCTGAAATAGTGCTGACCTGGGAAGAGTCAATCTAATCCAGTGCACTCCATAAA
This sequence comes from Montemys delectorum, assembly GCA_019843815.1. NCBI lineage: Eukaryota > Metazoa > Chordata > Mammalia > Rodentia > Muridae > Montemys > Montemys delectorum. The sequence continues at coordinate 12,485 of JADRCD010205194.1, read as the reverse complement.
CGATTAGTGGAGAAGAATCCCCAAGGCGGAGTTAACCCTGTCGCTTCCATGGGAACAAAGATTGTATGTGGAGGCAGCCAGGAGCCAAAGACACAAATAAAGATCATGGAGACCTAGGGCTGGCAAGATGGATTAGGGGACTTGTGGGAAGAGAGTTCTCCACCACCTGAATAGGACCTTTTGAGGTGGCTTAATGGTGGAGCACTCAGCTAGATTCCACTAATGATGAGCGGGCTAACAAAGGAGCGCTTGCCTCAGAATCCACCAGTGAGGGGCTGTGAGCATGGTTCAGTGGTAAAGTGTTGCCTAGCACGGGTTCAGTTCTCAGTACTGGGGGCAGAAGGGAGGGAAGCGTGTGCCTGCCTGTGTGAATCTTTCATCTCAGCTCTCTCTCTCTCGCTCTCGCTCTCTCGCTCTCGCTCTCGCTCTCGCTCTCGCTCTCTCTCGCTCTCTTCTTGCTCACCCCCAGGGCAGCTCACCCTGAG
>JADRCD010205193.1:27100-47604 GCA_019843815.1 Montemys delectorum | reverse complement strand
GAAGGAAGGAAGGAAGGAAGGAAGGAAGGAAGGAAGGAAGGAAGGAAGGAAGGAAGGAAAAATCTACTCTGAGAATCCACTGCCCTCTTCTGACTTCCATAGGCACACACACGGCAAACAGAAATACATGAAGACAAAACATTCATACATGTCTGAAGAAGAAAGACTAACTCACTAAAAGTTGACAGGAAAGCCTAACTCACCAAATGTTTAAGAAATATCTACATCATCACTATGAGATTTCCTGTTACTGAAGAACCTGTGCCCAAAATCATTTCCTTGTAGAATATCTTTTTACAAAGAGGCCTTTGTGGGAATAAAGGCAGCCATGTTTCAGCCCACAGGCTAGTTCTACCAAGGACCGTTTAGAAATAGGATTTTCAACCCTCTGAGGTAAGTGGCTTAGAGCTATAACTGTCTTTCTTCTCTTGGATTCAGCATGCATATATAAACCTAAATCATGCAAGAACAGCGCAGCTTCCAAGAGAAACAAAAGCCCTCTAGATGCCCACACCCACAGAGAATCTGTTGTAGTCCAGCTCTGTACCTCCTAACACAGTCAGGACAAGTTTCCTGTAAGGACAATGGAAGTGGCTGCTCCTGAGCTGTCTATAGCATCAATAATTAAAATCTGATCCTTTCTCAGGAACCCTAGTCTAGGCTTGCTAACCAAAAGCATCTCTGTCTGCTCTTGGCAGATCTGGGCACATACTATAATCATTGAGCTTACAACTACTTTCCTACAAAATTTAAAGATACTAGAGAAAAGAAATGACATCTGATAAGCACCTGGCTCTTTAAGGTGACATCACACCAGATACCAGCAGAATAGGAGGTATTAGTAAGTTGATTTGCATTGCCCCTCATTCAGTGTGTGTTCTTTCTCAAACACCTCAGAACAGTGGGAAATAGCATGGATCTGACTGCCAGGACACTAATGTCCAGGATGCTATGGATATATCTCTTAAGATCTTGCCTGTTTCATGTATCAGCTTCTTCCCTCACCTCCTGTCCAGAACAAATGAGAGAAGAGAGCAAGGCCCATTTCTATTTCTTCTTCATGACTACATCAAAATTGACTGGGAGGCAGGCGTGGTGGACCACACCTGCAAAGCACACATGATGGTGCACACCTTTCAGAAGTCAGAGACAGGAAGATTCTGTTGAACACTGCCTCATCTACATATCTATATCGTGAATTCCAGGCCATCTAGAACTACAGAATGAGGCCATGTCTCAGAAAACCAAAAACAAATAAAATTGTGCTGGAAAAAAAAGGAAACCAAACTGGATACAAAGCACAAATTTATGTCTAAAGGATGCTAAAGTTTTTAATTTTTAGAAACAATCACTTTTCTGGTATCCCCAAAGAAGCCTGAAAAGTTGTAGATTAGGAGTCAACAAGATGGCTTGTGGATGAAAGCACTCACTGCTAAACCTGATAATCTGTGTTCAATCCCCACATCCTTTCCCCAACACACACATATGTGCAAAATTGAAATGAAGATAGTTTTACTATAAATACAGACTAGTCCAAAATACTACCATAGGATAGGAAAGAAAAACCTGGTGGGATATGTTTGAAACAGTAATGGGAGAATAAAACTATGTAGCAAACCCATTCTGTAAACTGGTTCTGGCTTTAAGGAACAAGACAAAATGGTGTATGATTCTTAGAACAAAAGAACATGGCAAGAATTGCTGTCTGGATAGTAAAAGCTGCCATCTAAACTGGGAGAGGTAATCATCAGAGGAAAGAAAACTGGGCTGAGGTTATCTAGAATATATGGGATTCTTGGAAAACTGACTCTTGTGTTGGTAGAAGACAGTGTGCATAGAAGGTTTCTATCATTCATCTTTGGCTGTGAGCCATGACTGAATTCATGTGATTATATGAAGCGTTCCTTGGGCCACATTTGAGAAATGAAGTCAGAAGTTGTTTGTACCTTGTAATATTAGTCAGCTATTTTGTAAAGAACTTAGCTTGTACTAGCAACTGTACTGGGTATTTCTATTTCTTTACATGGCTTCCTTGATTCTACTGCACAGATCTATCAGGTAAGTACTTTAAGGTAAGCTTCATTCTATAACTGAGAAAGTGTGTCTCAGGAAGGAAAAACTTGTCCAGGTTCACATAGCTACTCAATGGAAGTCTTATTCAAATCCAAAACCCTCTCTCTACCCAATCCCCAATCATTCAACAGACTTTTTTTATTATGTTGAAAGTATACATAGTAGCAGAAAATGATATGTACCGTTTGATTGGCTCTAAGGATCATTATCAAGAACACGTGGTTTATCTTCTAATACTCTCTACTCATCCCCTCCAATGGATTAGTTTCAATGCATGAAGGTATGCTAGAATTTCATACATGAATATTTAAATGTATATCTTTATGGCCTCCTTAAAACACCAACATCACTTTTAACACAGGAAAAAAATTATCTAATGTCTTTCAAATACCCATTTACCCATTTACTGCTTGAATCTCATGATGATTCATTTTCATTATCAAATTGACTCAGTTTATGATCATCTAAAAGATATATCTCTGGGCACGTCTATGAAGGGACTCCAGGTACACTGAGAAGAGAAGATCCATTGCGAATATAGACACCACCATCCTGTGAATGTGGGTCCAAAACTCAATTTAAAGAAAAGAGAGGGCAAGAAATCTTGATGAGCACCAGCATTCATCTCTCCCCATTTTCCATCTGGGACACAGTGTGACCAGGCACCACACATTCCTACCACAATGCCTTCCCTGCCATGATAGCCTAACTGTACCTTCTACCAGAGAGACAGAGTAACCCTTCATCAAATTGTTTTCATGATGTGTTTTGTCAAAAGAATGATAGGACTAATACAAATCTCGTTAGTACCCATATGGATTATGGGAATCAGAATTCAAGTAGAATCTACACGTCCCAGGTAGTGAACTGTCAGCAGTCTATTTTATCCAAAACAAAACTGCAGGTTGGCCTCGAACTCAGAAATCCACCTGACTCTGCCTCCCAAGTGCTGGGATTAAAGGCGTGCGCCACCACTGCCCGGCAACAACAAAACTGCTTTTCAACAGAGACAAATAGAGCGTAGAGTTTTAGCCATATATATGGCCCAGTTACTTTGAACAAGTTCTGTAAGCTTTGGAATGTAAAAATTATACCTTGAGACTAATAGCAAGGATTACTAGTGTGTATTTGGAAGTGCTTAGGACAGCCTCTGGCATGTGCAAGGTTTTCAATGAATTCTGATTTCCTTTTTAAAGAAGAAAGGGGGAAAAAATGTAAGAGTAGTCCAAGAAGCTTGAAGAAACTCCTTGGAGTGCTTTGGCTACTGATCCTTGGAGAGCATTCTCATTTTGTTTCTGGACCACAGTTGTGCCAAAGTGGTTAATGACTAATGGCTCTTAGTCTTCCCCACCAATGTGCTTCAAGCTCTAAGGCATTTCCCACATAAAGAGGAAGCCTGTAACCTTAACATTATCTCAAATTCAGAAACACTGCAATATTTAAAGTATGTTAATCCTCATACTAATTAAATATTTAAAATTAGCAGATGTCATTATAGATTGTGATCAGAGGCTACAGTTATGTGTAAGAGGTACGCTGATGGAAAAAAATAACCAAATAGGGCTGGGTTGGTTCCTTTTGTGTTGATGTAATAAAATACTGTGACGAAAGGCAACTTGAAGAAGAAAGAATTTATTTTGGATTATGGTTACAGAGATAGTGTCCACAATGGCAGGCAGGAAATATGGCAGCAGGGACAGGAAGCTGAGAGGTCATTCACATATTCAACCACAAGCAGAAAGCAGAGAGTGAACTGAGAGTAGAGCAAAGCCTCAAATACACTGAGCCCACCCCCAATGACATACTTCCTCCAATAAGGCCACACCTCCCCTGTAGCCTCTCCAAATAGTGCCACCAACAGGGTGCCAAGTGTTCAAATGCCTAAACCTGTAGGGAATATTTCTCATATGAATAAGAGCCAATCTGACTCATGCCTGAGCTGGCTTTTTATTTTACAAATTTGGGCAAAGCCATTCATTCTTCAGTGGTATATATATATATATATATATTAATTAAAAGTTCTGAATAAGAAAATCTTAATGATCAGATATCAATACATTGGGGAAGAAGTTTAAGCATATGCTAGAAGCAAGTCTCAATTAACCCTATCACTTAATGTGTATGTGGTCTCGTGCAAAATAATTTAGTCTTTCTAGACACCGGCCTTCACCTTTGTTAAATGTAACTTAGTTCACAATCTTATCTTTAAGATAAAAACAATTTGCACAATATGCTTGCTGAAGCCTAATCTTTTATTGCTACCAATAATAGTTATTATATCATCATTTTTTTTTAGTAAAATTAGTATTGGCTACTTGTAACTTTTAAAATGTTTGTATTCATTCTTTGAGAATTTTGTGCTGTACATTTTTATTCTTTCTTTCCCCTCCCCTACTTCCCTCTCTGCCCAACTTTGTTTCCTTTCTCCCTTAAACAGCAAAGCAGAGCAAAGAAAAACAATAGGTACACCAAAGCAAACCAACCACAGAGTCCAGTTCATGTTTGCCAACTACTCCTGGGGCCTACCCTGGAACGTAGTTTATAATAACAGTGCCACTCCATTGAAGAAAATGGATGTTTTTTTCCTGTCCTAGCAGATACCACTGTCAAATAGGTTCTTGGTTAAGAGTGGGAACTTTGGGTTCTCAACCCTCCCGCGTGCTGAAGTTTTGTCTGACTTAAGCACGTGCGAGTCTTGTACATGTTGTCACAGTCATTATGAGTTTGTATGCTGTCTGACATGTTACCTCTCAAAAATACCGCTGCCCTGCAGTCATACTTCTAGCTCTTTCAAATCTTCCCACTCCCTCTTCCTCACGGATCGTGAGGCTTGAGAAGGGTGTGGTAAAGTCCCTTTTCACTTCGCTTTGTCTAGTCATGGGTCTCTGTGATAATTACCATCTACTGCAAGAAGAGGCTCTACGGATGAGGGCCAAGCTTCACGATCAGCCTTTTGGTTACTCAGTAAACCAGGGCTTGCTTTAAGCTTCCTTCGAAGATTTGTAGCTATAAAATCCTCAGGGGAAATGTCCATATGATTTAAGACAGATTAGTCTCTTTTGTGTTTTAACTGAAATAAATTTCTGGCATTTGTCTCCTTAGAAGTAAGCTTTATTAACAAACAAACAAATAAACAAACACAGACGTCTAAGTGGAAATCTTGGATACAGTGGCTGACAAATTTCATTGCATCTCATGCCAACCCCAGTCCCGATTTGGTGGTCCCAAGAGAATCTTCCTAGATGGGAAATTTTCACACTCACACAGCTAATGTCATATGCTTCTACCATATGCCACAAATTGAGCTAAGCTCTAGATATACAAATATACTCAGGATAAATTAGTAAACCCGGCATGATGGCATATTCATCTATATTTGGGAGATGGGAACAGACAGATAGGCAGTTCAAGGCCAGCTTGAGCTACATGAGACCCTTTCTTTAAAATAAAGTGACAAAATATCTATTTTCAAGGAGCCAAATGAAATACATCTAATATTAAATTAATATTAAAGAGGTAGTATTTTGGCCAAACAGAATAACTGAGTATTTTCTTTCCATTTGAAAACATAGTATCAACCAGATATAGTAGCACATACTATAATCCCAAAACTGGACAGGCTGAGGCTGGAGGACTACCATGAGTTCTAGGCTAGTCTGGACGACACGTAGAGTTCCAGAGGTACATAACAAGACCCTGAATATAAATAAGTAAACAAACAAATAAACATAAAAGCAAATGTGTCTTGATTTTTAAGCAGCTCCAAGTCAATAAGTTTAATAGCCTGAAGAAAAACTGGATTCTAACTTAGTTTCCATTTTAATGTTTTGATTAGTTATTTATTTACACATTCATTTATTTATTTGAGGCAAGATCCTATTCGATGGTCTCTATTGAACAATTCTGCCTCAGTTTCCCCAACACTGGGATTATAGGTTTTTGCCAACATAACTTGCTTTCTATTGTAGTTACAGGTGATCTTTTTTGCTTTGTAGTGTTTTTAATTAATTTTTGAGAATTCCATACCAGGTATTTTTTTAATATATTCATATCCCCTTCCCAGTTATGAAATGGGGCCCTAAACCCATAAGTAAAACTCTAGCTTTTAAGATCTCCTATTATTATATCAGTTATTATAGAACTGTTTATTAAATAAATAACCATTTATAGGTACAATCTAATAAAAGAAAGTAAATTATAAAACTTCTATTTACCACTTCCCAAATCAACTAGACCACTAAAATTGGTTACTGCACAGGAGAGAGCAAATTCTGACTATGAATCACAACAAAAGTTCAAACCCCAGTGTCACCATTCCTTGGCTACTCAGTATCTGCTTCTTTACCTGTAAAATATGAATGATTAAATCTAGTCTTCAATATACTTGTAGATATCAAGTGAGGTTTCACAAGGGGTGAACCTACCACAAAACTATGATGACAATTGTTTACAGTATTGTGCAATTAGGACTTCTAGGACTGATGTATTCAAACAAAGTTCTGAGACTCAACACTCAGTTAATTCAGTGGTATGCTCATTCAGGGCCTTATTCAATGCCTAAGCAACTATAGTATCTTAATAAATATACATTCAATGAATCATAAAATCCAGATGGCCCCAAACCCTTGTCTAAAAGAACAGGATGGTAGGAATTTCTGGGCGTCCGCAGAAGATATTTCAGGAAAAAAAAAAGAAGAAGAAGAAGTGTGCACCTGCTTTGTTTGTCACCTGGAGTCTGTGCTTGTCACAGAAGCTTTCACCTTGGAGTGCTCAGGTGTTCCAAACACCCACAGCTAATCCCTCAAGAAAAGGAAGCGATGGTGTCATAAAGCATGCCAAGTCTGTAAACATCCGTTTCTGTGTGTTATCTTTTTGCCAGCAATCCCAGCAAGTACATTAAGTACAGATTACATCACCCATGCTGAACAGCAACCCATGAAATACCTGTTGTCCCTTTGCTGGGTGGAGAAATGGATACAGAAATCAAGCACTTTGCCTAAAGTCCTGAAGCTTACAAGTGATCGATAGCTCCAAATTCAAATCAGACCAGCTCGCTTTCAGCTCACTCCACATTGCTTTTATTCTTCTGTTCGCCATGTAGCTTTTGCATGAAGAGCTAGCTTTCTGCTTTAGTTCTTTCAATATCTATTTGAACATTCATCATCTGCAAGAGACTATCCCTCATCAAAAACAGTCTAGTAGGAGATATAAAATAATAATGAAAAAGCATCCAATTACAAATAAAATTAAGTGTATGGAAGAAAACATGTGATGTTGATAAGAAAATACAAGAGTGAGACCTATTTGTAGACAGCTGAAATAAGAAATTCCAGATTCCTGGGAAATCCACTGAGATTTGGGTTTCCAACTCCACCCCCCTGGGATTGTCTAATGCTTGTTTACAGTCTCCAAACCTTAGGAAGAGGACTGCTGTTGCATTTCTCTCATTTCTGTCTGTGTACTCTGGATCTTCTTTGCAGGACTTAGCATCTCCCACTTTATTCCTCACCCAGGAGACCCCAAGTGACAAATGACTGTAGAACTATTGATGTTGGTCAGTCTCCAAGGGATCCTCAGCCTCTGATGTGAGATCTTCCAGAACAAGAAAATTCACAAACATCTTTGTGTTGGCTGTCCCTCCCAATAGGCTCCTCCTCCTTCCTCATTTGGTGTGGATCTCTGAGTTGTTAAATATGGCCAAGGACTTCTAAAATTTTCTACAAGAAACAGAGTTATGGCAGAGCAAAGAAGGCAAGGTCACATAGAACTAAATAATATAAGCACACACACATACACACATGCAAACACACACACACCTCAAAATTCCATAGTGTGAAGGTTATAGATGGGACAATTTTCCACTTTTAGAGATGTCAGGACCAGGCATTAGCTTCATAACAGACAGAGCTCAGATATACCAATATCTAAAGAGGGAACAGAAGAAAGCCAGCCATGTACAATAATATCAGTAAGAATTCTTCAGACCCATGTGCTCCTACATAATGTTTTAATGCCACTAGACAAGTTCTTGGTCTAATACAATGAACATGGTATCACAGAAAGAAATATGAACTCTGTAATCAGACTCAGGCCCTAATCTAGTTTTGCCACAGAACATTTTGAATTTAGGAGTCATTTTACTTGTGAAATTCAAATAATGATCTTTATATGACAGTATTCCTTTCGTTGATATAAATATTGGCATATGGATATCATCTGATGCCTTTAAAGGTGATAGTAAACCTTGGCTTCAGTGAGAAAGTCAGTAATATTAGGAAAGGCTAATTAATAATGTCCGGCTCATAGGTGATGACACCTTGCTATTGTGCAGATCTCAGAGCTAATCAGGAAGTGAGTATTAGTGGACTGTATTTACAGAAGAGAATACAAAGATGGAAGTTATATTCATGGACATTGCAGTGGTGTGACTTCCAATAGAGTCTCTACTTGTGATTCTTAAAAGTACACACTAGACGCTAACCCAGGAACTACAGTCCTTTTATACTGCTCTAATGGGTTATCTTCAGAATGAAAACTTTGACTCACACAGAGCTTTCTCACCCAGCTGACAGGATCCATGATACCCCAACCTGCTCAATGGCTGTAATTCCAACCTACTGAGGTTTTCCTCCAGTATGAAGTCCATAGCTGGTATTCCCAGTCTTCCACAACTTAGTTACACTTCTCAGGCTTCTATATGGTGTAAACCTTTTCAGACTTTCAATGTTAGTAGCTGATTGGAAGAATATATATAGTGTCAAACAGCTGTCATAAATCCAGCAACATATAAAATCAATTCGAGGTATGGTGGTCACAACTGTAATCCCAGAACTCAGGAGACTGAGACAGGAGGATTCATGTGGATTCAATGCTAGTCTGAGCTAAAGAGTGAGATCCTATCTTAGGAAAAGAAATCCGCATTTAAATAAGAGCAATGATATTTTGTATATGTTTGAAAACTATGCAATGATATGAAAACTATATTAGTCTGTTTCCAAGGCCCAGGATTTTCACATATTCATCAGTCCTTAGGAATAATCGAGTAGATTTCCCCACCTTCAGACTTTGCCTCAACAACACAAAAAAAATATATATATATATTCTTCAAATGACTGTAAACACTTTTGTTTGCCATAAAAACAGAGTTAATGTTAAGACTACAGAATTCTTTAGAAATCAAAGCCACAAATGTTTGCTTCCTAACGATAGCCTTCAGAAAGGCTTATATAAACCTTTCTTCCACCTCTATATAAGTTTAGCCCTAATGTTAGAACTAACATTTTCTCACAAGTAAGTGAAAATGTGTGTTAGTGATGTTTCATTTGCATCTTAGTGTTGTTCTGCAAAGAGAAACAGCAAAGCCACTGGAAACAAATAGAATTCTGGATGATTTTTTGTGGGATCCAAGAAGTGTCTTTACGTGAATACTCCATTTCAACTTTTCTCTCTAGAATTGGGTTCTGCATTCACTTATTGCTTTAAAGGACAGACTCTTTTGTAGGTGACGGTGCCCTTGAACTTCTGGTCCTCCCACTTTTATCCTCTCAGTGCCAGGATTACAAGCATGCACTATGATGTGTGATTTATGTGTTATGGAAGATTGAACATGGGGCCTCATGCAGGCTCTTCCATCATTTGACCAACTGAGCCCTTATATCTACTGTTGATGAATGATTCCATTTTATCTGATGTTCATTCCAAATTCTTAAAAGAGCACATCTATTTTTATCTCCCTTTAGAGAGTCCTTTCCAGTCTCTGAGCTCCCCAATCTCATCAACTGGCCTGGGATGGGTCCCTTGTGTCAATGACCCAACCTTGATCAAATTTAAGGGCATCTTGGTGTAAAAACCACTTACCACTGCTTCCTCTGGACATGAAATATTGATAGAGCCATTTTGATGAAAGAAGAAATGAGACATATTAATAACTGATATGTTCAGTGCTTTGGAAGAGGAACAATCAGGAAGGTGAGATGAAGGGATAAGAGAACTAACTGCTTCCTAGCCAAGAAGAGCTAAGGCATCACAGCCTGTTGTTGCACAATGCACGAACCAAAAGCAAAGCCTAATAGGAGGACACTGACCTCTCCATGTAACACAGTGCTTCTCAACCTCCATACTGCTGCGACCCTTTAATACAGTTCATTATGTTTTGGTGACCCCCCAACCATAAAATTATTTTCATATTATTTTCATTGCTACTCTATAGCTGTAATTCTGCTAATGTTATGAATTGTAATATAAGTATATGATATGCAGGATATCTAACTTAAAGGTAGTCTGGGCTATAGAGCAAGACTATCTCAAAAAAAAATAAGAACAAAATCCATAGTGGTTTTACAGATAAATTTTATATTCCTTGTTAAAAATTTGTTTTGGTGCGCATGGTGGTACATACCTGTAATCTCAACACTTGAGAAGCAGAGAGAGGGTCATGACTCAAGGTCAAAGGTCAGATTGAGTAACTCAGCATGAACCTGTCAAAATATAAAGCAATAGAGGTACAGCTCCTTAGCAGAGTACTTTGTAGCATGTATAAGATGCTGAGTTTTATCTTTAGTATTGCCAATATATGGACATATATGGAATCCATAATAATAATAATCCATAATATACAGTGTGTATGTATGCATGTGTTTTATTGAGTCACTTTTATCTACCTTTTATTTACAAAGTCTGCTTAATGCAGGAAGCATCTCAGTCTTAGAAAGTGTATTAGGTAATGTAAAATAAAACTAAAAAGACAAAAAATATATATAATGACAAGTGCCTGTAATCCAGAACTAAGGAGATGGAGGCAGGGGGCTCCTGAGTTCAAAGTCATCCTTAACTATGCAGCAAGCTGAAGGCCAACCTGAGCCACAGAGACCCTGTCTCAATCAATCAATCAATCAATCAATCAATCAATAAATAAATAAATACAGAAAACTTTCAACAACAAAAGAAAAAAGCAAAACAAGGCTTTCCTGCTTTGCTGGTTTGTTCTACCCCAAATCTCTAATTGCTAAGTAGAAGTTTTCCTGTATAGCCCATCAGCTTCCTTTGTGTGTCTTCCCTGACTGAGTCCTTCCAACCTAAAAGGCACTGTCAGAGTTACAAGGCACACACAAAAAAAAAAAAGCAGTGACTAAATAGCTGACCCAAGATTGCGGGAGCCCTTTGGCAATAAAACAAACATTGACCAGTAAGATCTGTAGCACATCATCCTATGAGGTTATTCAGGTGCCCTCCAAGAAATCATTCCATCACACATGGTTATGATTTTATAGAGACAGCTACAGATGACCACATGCTCATTTTACATGCTCAGGTCAAAGGCAAGGATCCAGGAGGCTGAAGGGAGTACTCACTCCCCACTGTTATCACTTCTGTGTCAGAGCACCAAGGTTTCTCAAGCTTCACTTGTTTAGTTAATTAAGTCCAAAAAGGAAAAAGAAAAAAAAAAAAACAAAAAAGAAAAGAAAGAAAACAAAACAAAACAGAAAACATTGTGAGATGGTCCAATTGTCTATTGAGATCCAGCAAGTGAGCCTTTATTAAAATACTCGAAGATAAGCTTGAGAATACTAACTGTAGAGGCAGTTGTGGTACCAAGGAAGCATCCCTATTTCCATCTTGGTTTGCTATATCAGATTTGAATATCAAAGAATGAAACAAGGAGGAGGAGACCTGTAAGAGGTGTGGCAGTAGGGAATAAGGATGGGAGTTGATGTAGATAAGAACAAAGTAACAGAAGTATGCTTTTGAAATGCAAGAATGAAATCTATTACTTTGTATGCTGATTTACATAAGGCAGCAGGGAGTTTGGTTAGTAGGAGGGCACAAGTGTTAGGGTCCACAAGAGTTTGGATCCCCAGCACCCAAATTTTCAACCTGATTGCTGTGATCCCAGCGCAGGGGAAGAGAAGACAGGAGAAACCTTGGGAATTATGGGCTAGCCATTCTAGCCAAACAGTGAACTCTGGGTCTCTTGAGAGATTTTGTCTAGAAAAAAAATAAAAGAAAACAACTAAAGAAGGTGCTTAGTCTTGACGTTTAGCATACACAAGCATATGTATACACTCACCCACACGAACATGTACATACACATGCAATAGGCACAAGAATAGAAACAAAATGAATGAAATCACCTATTAATCCCTAATAAAAAGTAAGGAGGAAAAAATTTAAAAAAAGAAAAAAGGAAAGTAAGGAGGAGGATCTTCTAAATTTAGAATTATCATGCTTTAAGTTAATAAAATCCTCATGCTTAGGACATGGTGTTTTGTTACTAATCTGATCCTTTCAAATGAATAATTGTTCTCTATGACAAGAGCTAGAAGAAAATATGATTATCCAAAATCAAAGATGGCCATTTGATTAGCAAATCATTAACATTATGAAGCAATCAGAAAAGTCAGTCTGCAACAATTAGCAAATATCCATTGACCTACTCACCAGAAACTATAAGTGTTAGTGCCTTCTTATATTTAGAGGTTGTTTTCATTGTCCCTCTCCTCCCTATCCACTAGCCCTCATAATGACCCACAAACCACAAGAAACTTAAGAAGAAGGAAGACCAAAAGGTGGACATTTCATTCCTTCTTAAAAAGGGGAACCAAACACCCACAGAAGGAGTGGCAGAGATTAACTATGGAGCAGAGACTGAAGGAAGGACAAGCATATAGCTGTCTCCTGAGAGGCTCTGACAATATCTGACTAATACAGATGTAGAGGCTCACAACCAGTCATTGAACTGAGTACACTGTCCCCAATGAAGGAGTTAGAGAAAGGTTCTATGGAGCTGAAGGGTTTGCAGCCCCTTAGGATGAACAACAATTACTAACTAGTACCCTCAGAGCTCCCAGGGACCCAACCACCAATCAAGGACTATACAGGGTGGGACTGAATGTTCTGGCAGCATGTGTATAGTAGAGGATTGCAAATTCGATCATCAATAGGAGGAAAGGACCTCGGCCTTGTGAAGGTTCTGTGCCCCAGTGTAGGGGAATGCCAGGGCCAATAAGTGGGAGAGGGTGGGGTGGCAGGCATGGGGAGGGGGAGGCAACAGGAGTTTGTTCTTGTTGTTTTTGTTTGTTTGTTTGTTTTTTGGAGGGGAACCTGGGAAAGGGAAAATTTACATGTAAATAAAGAAAATATCTAATAAAAAAAAGAAAAAAAAAGGAAACATCATTTCTTTTAACTAAAGAAAATATCTAATAAAAAAGAAAAGAAAAAAAAAGGAAACATCATTTCTTTTAACTTGATTCATGTTTCTTCCTGACTTTTCTACCTACTAAATGTATATATCTGTACAGTATCAATTGATTGTTTTGGTTTTATATTTATTTTACTTTGTGTTTATGAGTGTTTTGCCTACATGCATATAAGTATATCTCATATGTGCCTTGTGCCCAAGGAGATTAGAAAAGGGTGGTAGGAGCCGGGTGGTGGTGGCGCACGCCTTTAATCCCAGCACTTGGGAGGCAGAGGCAGGCAGATTTCTAAGTTCGAGGCCAGCCTGGTCTACAGAATGAGTTCCAGGACAGCCAGGGCTACACAGAGAAACCCTGCCTCGAAAAAAAAAAAAAGAAAAGAAAAGAAAAGAAAAGAAAAGAAAAGAAAAGAAAAGAAAAAGAAAAGAGTGGTAGATCCTTGGAACTGGAGCTACTCATGGTTGTGAATCACTATGTGGTGGGTAATGAACGTAGGCTCTCTGCAAAAGCAACAAGGGCCCTTAACCACTAAGCCATTTCTCCAGCCTTTTATTTATATACTAAAGTGATTAGATCATTATAGAGGCATCATTCTCCAGCTTCCCTCGAAATAATTTTACACCCATTTTTTATGTTATTTTTTTAAATTAGGTTTTGCTTACATCCCAACCACAGTTTCCCCTCCCTCTTCCCAGCCCCTTCCTCCCTCCTCCCTTCTCCCCCTCTCATCTACTCCTCCATTTCTCTTCAGAAAAGAGCAGGCCTCCCATGGATCTAACCATCTTTTTATTCATATAGCATTGGTCATTAGTTTTAACTTCTAAATGTGCTAATTTTTTTGTTTCATTTCAGAGTCAATGAGCATCTTGTTCATATAACCCCACTGTATATATGTGAGATGTTTATGATGAGGTGGTGTTACAGGAGCCTGTTCTGTGAGCATCTCCTCCTGAGTTAGATACAGGAGCTTCTCCATTTATGATGGGGTTATATCCCAACAAACCTATCATAAGATGAAAATATCTTAAGTCAAAGCAGAATTTCATACCCCTAACCTAGATTCATCTCACCTACCTTAAATACTCAGACTATATTGGCCTATGTCAACGTGAAGCCTGTTTTATAATGTGTTGAATGTCATCTCTATCCAAAACCTGCAGCAGCACAATTGGCCGAAAAGTAATTACTTATCCCTGTGACCACAGGTCTCATGGGGACTTGTGGCCCTCCACCACTGCCCAGGCTCTCCAGACAGTATCTGAAGATTTTGCTAGCCCAGAAAAAGTTCAGAATTCAGAGCTCAGATGCATGGGCTTATGTTTCACTTTCTCACCATTATAGAAGTGAAAACTTAACAAGTTCTCACACCACTCAGAATCAGGGACAATCCTATTGCAAAACTGTCCTATCAAAAATAAAAAAATAAAAAGATTCAGCAGTTTAGATTCTCTCTAGTATCACATTAGATAAATAAGACATTTCTCTGTATCATTGCAAACATTGGTGTCCACACGCTTAAAATAAACTTTCTGAGATGATAGAAAACGTCTTTTGTGCTTTGTAATTATTTTAGATTTATGCTTCTGTGCAAATGATCTCGTCATAGGGCTTACCTATTCTTCATTTGAATTCTTTGTCCTTTCTCGTCCACTGCTTGAAATACTTAACATGTTCTGAATACAGTGCCTGCGTTATAATCATTGCAGAAAAGTTCTCTTAGCTTCCATCTGTTACCTTTATTCACACTTGCTTTGGTCTTAGGAACAAAGTTTTTAATTTCCAGGTAGTTACATTTATCAATCTCTTAATCACAATTTGCACATATTATTTGTTTGGATTTTCATCTGTTTTTCTGATTGGTGTGACGTAAAAACCTAATTTTATTTCTCTGGACAATCATGTATCAAAGACATTTTTATTGAATATACTTTCCTTATAGGTGCCCACTATCCCATGAACTCTTGAAATCATCAGTTCTTTTTATATTGTTTTATTCCTCTACTTTTTAAAGGCAGAAATTTATTAAGATAGTTGAAATGTGAAAGCCATTAATACCAAGGATTCACTGTGTCTAGATTCATAATTTTATAAGAATGAGTACCTATAGATTTATAAAAACTTAGAGCTTTTTTTACAGATGCAAATGTAACACACAGACATGGTTTCGTGGGATAAGACATAAAAGGTTGTGAGCATCTCCTTTATTAGCTACTATGTTTGGCTTGTTTCTTATGTTACCTCTAATATTATGAAAATTCCTCTGAGGCAGTATTATCACAACTTTATAGATTGTAAAAACTAAGTTTTAGAAAGACTAATTAATTGCCAAAATGGTAAAGCTAATTTACTCAAAATGAGCCAATGACTTTTCCATTATTCAAAATTAAGTGATTAAAAATGCTCTCCAAAACCAGTCTGATGTAGCTGAGAAAGAATTGATTCACAATCAAAAAATATACAGACTACCAAGAGCCTTTGTTTTAACAATGGATTGGGTCAAAATAACCACTTCATTTTGTTACCTGAGCCAGTATTTTCTCTAGGTACTCAAGACATGAATCATAATTATCTAAACAACATTTTAACCTCTAATCTGGTTTATAGCTGTTTATTGCATTTCTCCTTGAATTTGATAGTAATTGAGAACCTGACGCATAGCCTTTTTGAGTCTTGAGCAAGCAAACTGATGAAGGGAACTTGAAGTTGATCTTTCTGTCATCCACTTTGACAGATATCCTCTTCACTTTGATATATGAAATGATCACTTTCCACAGTAACTATCAACTGTTGCTATCAAGACAGGGATCTAATATTTTTTAAATTACAGAAATTCACAACACTCATTTAATCTGTTTGGTAGCACAAACTGATCTAGATCTAAATAGAGGTGACCAAATTGGGCCAGGGCCTCAACCTCCCAGAGTATGCATTCTAGCAAAAACAGAGTGAGAATAATCACACATATTAATAAAAACGTTCAGTAAGCTGAGATAGTCCTTTACGTTACTTGTGTATACTATAAAAGACTATAAATCCAGGCAATGTATATGGAACCTACCAGTATGTCAGGGACACAGTTAAGTGGTCAGAGAGACCTGAGAAGTGACATGCAGGCATGGCCCTGAATGATGAGAAGCTAGCCATACATGCTGTCAGGAAAAGCAGATTTTATAGCAAGAGAAAAGATCATACAAAGAGCACCATATGAGAATGATTTCTCTATGCCAGAGACTGTTTCAAGGACAGCATTATCAAGGAATAGTCATCAAGGGATATTATGACAGGAAATGAGGTAAGAAGGGTGGACAAATAGGCACAGATTCTTAGAACATTCTGAGAAAATGCCTGTTATGATGGTGTAAGTGGTAGTAATTCTTTCTTTCTCAAAAGCTTTTGGGGTCATAAATTATAAGTTGTTACTGTGTAAATACAGTAAGATATAGATGGTAGATGAATAAGAACTTTAGGTGGCAAGTAAATTAATAAAAAGCATAGAGCATATGCTAGCTACTCTTGTACCAACTTGACACGCAAACTAACGTCATATGAGAGGAGGAAATATCAATTGAGAAGATGCCTCCATTAGATCCAGTTGCAGGCAACTCTGTAGAGCATTTTTTTAAAAAAATTAGTGATTGATGGGGCTGGGAAGCCCATTGTGAGTAGTGCCATCCCTGGGCTGGTGATCCTAGATTCTATAAAAAGTAGGCTGAGCCAGCCATGGCAAGCAAGCCAGTAAGCAGCATCCCTCCATGATTTCTGCATCAGCTTCTGCTTTCAGGCTCCTGTTCTGTTTAGGTTCCTATCCTGATTTCCTTTAATGATGAACAGCAATATGAAAGTATAAGCTAAATAAACCCTTTCCTCTTCCACTTGCTTTTTGGTCATGCGTTTCATTGCAGCAATAGAAACCCTAACTAAGACAGAGAGTAAGTAGCACATTGCTTCCTCTCACTCCATAGACAATTCCTATTTTAGTCTGAGCAGGAGCCAACTTGCTCCTGGCACACACAACAGAGTAGACGAGATGTGTAGATAGGAGCTTAGAGTCTGCAGAGAGCACTCAGTGGAAAGGCTTTGGCATTTATAAAGTTGTTGGAACAGTCCAAAATACTTGCACTAAACAAATTAATATACATTAAGGAGAAGAGGAGGCTGCCTTGGGGTAGGAGGTTGTTCTATGACACTTGGCATTCAGTGTTAATCCACCTTGTGTGTTTCATCTTTGCAAGTCCTTTTTGCATGAGATTGTGAAAGCTAAGAGAGATTGTGGGGCTTAATCAACGTCACACCGACAGTGGGACTTAATGCTATTCTGACTGAGCCTTCCCAGTAGGTTACTGTGCCCTCCTGAAGATTTCCAATAGTATTTCTTTCCCTCTGATCATGCCTGAACATGCGATGATACATCTTATTGTAGCTATACTCTCTGCCTGACAGCCCCTACTCACCCATCACAAAGATGTTTCTTGTGGAACCCTCTGTGAATTCCTACAAATGTGGGTGATTGACCTCTGCCTAGCTATAACAAGTACGCAAAATCTCTATTGCAATGGTTTATTCATTCATCCACCCATCAATGTATCTATTCAACTGGTAAATGCTGCATATCCATTAGTGAACAAGACAGACATGGTTCTCATCTGAGGGGCGAGCAGACCTAGAGAAGATGAATTAGTGAACTATCTATAAAATTAAGAAATATTGACTCTAAGACCCTTGATCCTATGAAGGTTTATGCTCTAGTGCAGGGGAATGCCAAGACCAGGAAGTGGGAGAGGGTGGGTTGGTGAGCAGGGGGAGGGGGGAGGAAAGAGGGTTTGTTTTTGTTTTTGTTTTTGATATTTTTTGGAGGGGTAACCAGGAGAAGAGATATCATTTGAAATGTAAATAAAGAAAATATCTAATAAAAAATAAACACATTAAGAAAAAAAGCAAGAAATATTGACTCTAGACAGGGAAGTCGAGCACAGTGCCTTGCTCAGCAGTCATCAGAGAAGCTTCCTCCTGCAGCAAACGGGAGCAAATTCAGAGACCCACAGCTAGACATTGTGTGTGTGTGTGTGTGTGTGTGTGTGTGTGTGTGTGTGTGTGTGTGAAGCACTCCTTCTCGGCAGAGATCAGGGAAACCTGTGGAAGAGGAGTCAGAAAGAGTGTAAGACCCAGAGAGAATGGAGAACACTAAGGAAACAAGGCCTTCTAAATGCAACAGGAGCAACACACATGTCACAGAAACCTGTGTGGGTCTGTATCACATGGGATCCTGAAGCTGAAAAATGCCCACATCCCTAACCCAGAAGCAATTGATAACCATTTATAAATGAAAATTTAGTTTAATCTAACAGAATCTAACTGGGGAAGCAAACCACTCTTAAGGGTACCTGCACCCACAACAGTAGAAGGCAAGAGAAAGAGAACTCAAAGATATCTTTGGAGGATCCTTGTCTTATAATGTCATGTCGGGATGTTTTTTTCTTTCCCTCATTTTACCCTACAGGTCCTTTATGTATATATTACAGCTTCCAATTTAATGTTTTTCTGGGATACCTGAGTGTGCAAACTGGGTCTCTTCATCTGTGTCTGTTGCTTGTGCCTTTTCTTGGGCTCTTTTCCTTCTGTCTATTTTGTCCCATCTGTGTTAGGTTTTGTTTTATTTTTTTCTGAAAGACAGAAAAGAAGTGAATCCAGATTAGAAGCAAGATAAAGAGAAACTGGGAGGGGGGAGATGTGGAGTCTATAATCTGGACTTATATAAGAAAAAAAATCTATTTTCAATAAAAGAAAAAATAGCTGCAGATTAAAAAAAGAAATCTCTTCAATCTTATTTTCACCTATCTGCCTATTCAACAGGTTCCTACTGTGTAAATAGAGATCTGATCAAATATTAATATTATTTTCAAAATGCCAAGACAGTGTGACCAATAGTCTTGGAGAAATATTTTGAGATGGTAAAGATACTGTGATGGTTTATATATGATTGGGCCAGGGAATGGCACTATTAGAAGGTATGGCCTTGTTGGAGTAGGTGTGTCACTGTGGGTGTGGGCTTTAAAACTCTAATCCTAGCTGCCTGGAAGTAAGCATTCTGCCAACAGCCTTCAAATGAAAATGTAGAACTCTCAGCTCCTCTTGCACCATGCCTGCCTGGATGCTGCCATACTCCCACCTTGATAATACTGGACTGAACCTCTGAACCTGTAAGAAAGCTCCAATTAAATATCCTTATGAGAATTGCCTTGGTCATGGTGTCTGTTCACAGCAGTAAAACCCTAAATAAGACACCATGCTTTAAAACACCTGGGCATCAGAGCATCTTCTGTAGATCTCACAAAAGAGGCATCAAATGCCTAGAATGGTTGGATGTTCATTCTAGCCAGATAGCCATGGTAGCAATGTCAAGAGAGGAGGAATGAAGACTAATTAGGTAGTAGTCACAAAAGATTGGCTGAGAATGAGGTAGAGTTGGAATGAGTCAGGGATAGAGGACATAGGGTGAATTCACTCTTAGAAATACACCATTTCTAACTAATTATAACACAAAGGATGAGGACTCGTCGCTAATTCCTAAATTCCTAACTAAGGTTGCAAACTCATGACTCTCTCCTGAATTATTTAGTCATATTGTATCCTGCCACCATGCTTGATAGGACTCATCAAGAAAGTAAAGTTGTCTCTTCTGAAGCCTATTTGTTTTATTGATGGAATGGGGAAAGAAAGCCGCATTTAACAAAATCATGGGATTGGGAAGCAAGATTTGCCACAGTTGTTTTCTAAATGCTTTAAAAAAGCACTTGCTTCCTCTCTAGTCTGGTTGTTTGTTTGTTTTTGTTTTTGTTTTTGTTTTTCATATAGAAAAGGAAAGAACTGATCTACAACAGGATCTTTAGATTCCCTCTCAGTTAATGAATTCTAAGATCCTGCTTTGCTAAGTGGCTGAATATAGTTCTCAAAAGGCCAACATGCCATCCTGACACTCAGCTTAACTTGAATATCAAGGAAGCTGTCTACTCAGGTTTGAGTTGATATTTATTTTCTTCTTCCTATTCCTCAAGTATCTCACAGTTCTCCCTAACTTAGGCTTTTGGAATGTGTCCAGCTACAAAATCTGTACCCAGAGAGTGCTGGTCAACCCTATACTATTCCTCACCTTGTTCAATAGATGATGGATAGGTAGGTAAGTAGATAGATAGATAGATAGATAGATAGATAGATAGATAGATAGATAGATAGATAGAT
>JADRCD010205193.1:0-12190 GCA_019843815.1 Montemys delectorum | reverse complement strand
AGGAAGGAAGGAAGGAAGGAAGGAAGGAAGGAAGGAAGGAAGGAAGGAAGGAAAAACTTTTAAAGGAGAAAAATCCAGTAGGAAAATAAAGATCATGGAAGCTTTACTAAGAAGGTAGTGTCCTAGGGTGGGCAGTCCCCACCATGAAGTTCTCCCAAAAGTGGTAAGATGTGAGCTAAAGTCGATTAAAAGAAAACGAAGGAATTTGACAAGAAGACAAGCAGGGCATCACCCTAGAGAACCTGCAAGTCTGTGCAACTCTGTGCTACTCTGTGCTATCTCTGAAACCTGCAACCACCCATTATTGGAACCATCTAGAGCGAAAAGACAGACTAGAAGGAAGTGAAGCTACTTAGCAAGCAGCAGAGCATGTGCTATACCAGGGAGATGGGCTGTGTGCTGGAGACAAGGGGGCAGTGCTGAAGTTTGAGGTGGCAGATCCAGGTAAGGTTGGTGGTTTTAGTCATGCAGCTGGGCACTGCAGGAGGTTAGAATAGAAGGGGGGGGGTGGTTGAAGAAGTGATAGAGCCTAGTAAGGCCTGGGCTGTTGTGGCTGGAGGGTGGATAATGGTGAAATCACTGGAGCAGGCCATAACAAGACTTTATGCAGGATCCACCCACTCCCAGGCACACCTGAGCAACAGCTTTGACCGTGACTGTAACCAAAAAGCACGAAGGTATGCACTAGGTTCTCCAGAATCATGACTCAGAGCCCTAACAATGCCCCTTGTATGTGAAAGAGACATTCATCCTTTCCCAGCCAGTAGGAACAGCTTAAGACATCACAAATGATCCAGGAAGAATCCACATTCCCTTAAATTGATACCTAAATATCTAAAGATATTTGGGGTGTGGTTTTTTTTTCCTCAACTTTTAATCTGATTCTAATTATTAATTCATACATATCTACAGAGTGTGTTTTTGATAAATCTTTCTCTAACAAGTCAGCCAACCCAGCAACATGACCCGTCTCTCTTTTTTTTCCCTTTCTGAAAGTGATTTAGATCTCTCTATCTCTCTGACCCTCCCACTTTGGCTCCTCCTCTTCTGTCCCTGGAGGCATCACCTTCCTTTGTGTATCTCTGCTGATTCAGTCTAACCTTCAACTCCAGTTTCCAACCCCAGCTCTGCACTTCCCCAGGTGTGTGATAGTGTGGAAGTTACCCCAGTGTTCTGAGCCTCGGGAAGCCGTCCTCATCCTTGGTGAAGCGTGTGAAGGGCCTTCTCCAAGCCAACGTTATATCCTCGGTAGTTATTATTGTGAGGTTGGATTCTAATCGATAATGAGGGTTGGTGCTTCTCTACCAAAAAAGAACAAAATAATGGACTGAAAGCTCTGGTACTCCATCTTTTGATTATGAGGCTAACTGAATTACAGTTTTCTTACCCGGATTAATTAAATCTCACACCTGAGTACCCACTTGATTTCCACATCCAGCTGTGGAGTCCCACAGTAACTTATAATTAAGAGACGCTCGCTAATAGGAGACTTAAAAGTGAAATTCAGAGCAAACGTTAAGTAAAAAGGCTCCAGGATGGAGGGCAGAGTTGCTGATCCCGGAGCCCCTTTATCAAACATAGGTGCTTGGAAAACAACTGCACATCCTCAAGTATCCTATGTACTGTCCCGTGCTGCTAGGACAGTGCCAAGGTGAAAGACCTGCTCAATGTCAGGACAGGTTCCTGATGAAGGCTGTGTGATTTGCTTTAGGACAAGATTAAAATAATTACAACAGTAAAATATGAGATGACATTTTCCCCTCAGGGCTGTTGCAAGTATAGACCTGCTCAGAGTGCATAGAATAACTGGTCCATTTGAGAACATTCTTTAAAACCTAAATCACTCTGTTCACTAGAACCTAAAGATCTGCTACTTTTCTCCTTCTGGTGTAACCTCGTTTTTTTTCATGAAATTTTCAGTCATGTTGTGGCTTATTGGCCACAATTCAATTATTTTATTATTATAGAACAACATTTAGAAGGATTTGTAAAGATTCATGATCTAGCAAAAATACAACTATTTTAAGTTGTGACTATCTATTTATTTCTTGATAGACCATCAAAAATAAAGCGGGATTTTTATTTCTATCTGCCAATTTATTTTATGAAGAGAGGACAGTAATTAATATTTCTGTAACTAGCACACCTAGTTAATTACAATCAAGGTGACAATCCGCAGATTCTGAACCTGACCTTTCCTCCTACTCTATGCTCTACTCTTGAATACACAAACATAAAACTCATGTAGAAGACATGACTTTGTACACTGTTATTTTAACTTTGAATGATTAAAAATGACAGGATGAAGTTTAGTCAATAGAAATTCACTAACCAGTCTTTTTAAAAAGCCAATGCTGAAGACAGTCTTGTAGGAAAATGTCTAGAAATGAGATGACTTAGAATTAATGTGACTAATCAAAATGGGCCATTATTATTCTGCTCCCCCCACCAAAAAAAAATCCAGGTATTTGGAATTCATCCAACTGAGATATCTATGATAGATAATCAGAATTTTCAAATCCCATCTTAAACATTTGGTTACCAGATCCTCCCTTGGTTCTTGTCCATATATTCCCCAATACCCCTGCAAAGCCAGTGTAGAATTAGGTGTGTAGGTATCAAATACTGATGAACTGTTATTCACAGGAGTTGCCAACAAGCTCCTATATATCTACCATAAACATCAGGAACAATAGCCATCTGGTTTCCATATGAGAGTCAATGCCATGTGAGAGGTGACATGATGACAGAATGAGCTGCATAGATCTCAGGCTTGTCCAAAGGGGTTTTCCTGTTCCTGGCTATTCTAGAACTGAGGGGAAGGAAGCAGACGTGGAGGGACTGTGTGATCAGACAGGCAAAGGTGAGTGCTAATTGAACAACCCTCACAGTCACGGTGCTAACTTACTTCTTCAATGTGGTTTTCTGCAGGCAAAATGGGGAAACAGAATAGCAAACTGGCCCCAGAAGTCATGGAAGACCTGGTGAAGAGCACTGAGTTCAATGAGCATGAGCTGAAGCAGTGGTACAAGGGTTTCCTCAAGGACTGTCCGAGTGGAAGGCTGAACCTGGAGGAGTTCCAGCAGCTCTATGTGAAGGTACAGCATTCGAACTGTTTCTTACTCTGAAAGAGCACCAGCTGGTTAGTGACAACTCTGGTGGCTTTCTATCTAACCTTTAAAGGGCTGTTTGAAGGGGCATACATGCGTGTGTTAGCACATCTGTGCATGTGTTTCTAGAGATTGAAGCAAGTTCTGGACAAGAAAGTAATAATTGCTCAAATACTAAATATGGCTTTAGCTAGTGAGCGTCCCTGTTGAGAGAGCCATAAAAATCTCAGACGTAGTGTCTGCTGATCACACTTGCATAGAGAAATATGTGAAATATACATATTTTTTTCTCTCTCTCCATTCAAGAAAATGTACTTGTGAGCAATCTTTCACCAAGAAAGGTTTGCCTGTCTCCAGGTAAGGACTTAGGGTCCCAAAACAACTTGTTTAAAAGCAGAGGATGTTGCATATATTGAATCATCAATGTCTACCACATAGATTCCATATTTTATACTGCTTAGAAGCTAATCTTTTCCTAGATATTGGCTATCATCAAAGTATAATTTCGGCTGCAGTGGTGTCATTCTAGTGTGCCTGAGTTTGTGAACTACTGTGGTTCTGGCACAATCTAGGGCATTCCATCTCATGGACACTTACATAATGTTACACTGGCGAAAGAAATGCAATTTTTTTTTGTTTTAACCTTTTCTGACTGAAATACCAAGTAGAAAATGTCGCTTTTTATTATTTTATTATAACAAATGTCAGGGTGAGCTATGTGAACTATCCAGGTGCGTGTCCATGTGTGGGAGGTTTGTGTAGAGCTTTGAGGATCTTTAGCTCTGAGGCTGGACGTTTACCAAAATCTCTGATCCAGCACTTCCACTTTCACACATGTTCAAGAAGGGGCATGCTCAGAGCTGCTCTGTATACAGCAACAAGACTGGAACTCACCATAGAAGCATGGAAAATGAACGGTGACATATTTATACAATGAAATGTACAACTGTCAAAATAGCTCAACTCCTGCAATGCTGAAACACAAGTACAGAAGTTAGTTTAGGGATTAGACAGAAATAAAATTAAAATGAGCTTTGTAGGACTACAAGTAAGTGTGGGGGTGATAGAAACTGGAAAGTGAAGGTGTATGGAATGAAGAGACGAAGAAGCAAGGGAGGAGATGGGGATATGGCTGTGTGGTAAGGTACACATTGTGTTAAAGTTTCAGCTATGTTTTAGGATGTGAGTATGGGGTTGTTTGTTGAATTAAAAGGTTACCAGCTGCCAAACTAAATTAATAAACAGATATTGCATGGACTACTAATGACTGTCAGGCATTCCAAGTGACAGCTGATCAATTGTGTGCATGGAAGAATCCAAAGAATGTATAGAATATCATATCATCAAGTTTATGTAGAAAGGAACATATATTGTGCAATACATGTATACATGTTACAATATCACTATGAGAAGTTTATGAGACAGCTTAGCTACTGAGGGCACTTGCCACCAAGCTTAGCTACCTGAGTTTGAACCCCAGAAATGACATGATGAAATGATAGGAAGAGAACCAAGTTACACAAGCTGTCTTCATACCTCCACATATGTGCTGTGGCATATACACACATACATGCACACACGTAAACACACACAGAGCAAGGGTTACTTTTTCTATTGCTATGATAAACACTCTGGCTAAAAGATTTATTTGGCTTATACTTCCAAAGGGAAAACAGGACAGGAACTAAAGCTGAAACCATGGAGGAACACTGCTCATGTGCTTGCTCCTCTGGCTCATGCTCAACCAACTTTCTAGAGCTACTGGCCAGGAGTAGCAACACCCACAGTGAGCTAGGCCCTTCTACATCAATAAACAAACAAAACAATTCCCACAGATATGGCCACAGGCTAATCTGATCTGGGCAAACCCTGCATTGGAATTCCCTTTTCTCTGGTGAATCTTGGTGGTATCAAGTTGGCAATAAAAAGCAGAAAATAAACACACACTCAAATATGTGTGTTTATCTACATATGGATCTATATATGTGTGTATAAATGTGTATATATGTATATATGTATATACATATATATAAATTTAAGATCACTATGGCATTCCTAAAAAGATCTAATTAGTTAGCCATTAGCGTTTTGTGTAGAAATTCCAGGAGACATACCCACTATATAATTGATATAAATTAATTCTGAGCAGAAGTAGAACAGAAGTACTTCCTAGGTTATCCAGTGACTCCTCTCCACTTTCAGACTCATATTTTGTCATTTCCTCATCTAGCATTAACCTGCACTTGGAAACTTTTTACTGTCAGCATGAAGGAAAGCAGACACAAATGAGCTGTGTCAAAGTCACCTTCATATCACTGAAGGTCATGATTAAGAGAGCTCAGGGTGCTGCTACTTATCTAAAACCAAGGGGCTTTGTCCTTGAAGAAGTAGGAAATGCATTGTCATTCATATGCTGCAAAAGCCTCAGCTTCAAGCTCAGCTATGTAAGCATTGCACATTCCCCTGTGGTTTATGACACACAGAAGCATGTGGACCAGGATCACCGGCCACCCCCATTCCTCCTTCAACCCCAAACTCTCACCCTAATCATATCCAGTGGCTTTGCTTCAGAAAAGCAATACAAGACCTTCTAAGCTCTAAATATTCTAGGTAGACTCTAATTTCAGCTCCTTAACAGTGAGACTTGAATATGGACTCTGTTCTTGTGTCAAATAAGCAGAAAGCAGACAAAGTCCTCTCAGCGTCATCCAAGGACAGAGATCAAAGGAGAATCAGAGAAGAACTATGCCACATACGGGCACAGAAGTCAGCTCCGATGGGTGAGGAGGGGAATGGCTGAGGGTTATGTAAGAGGCTCGGGGGCACTTGATGAGAAATGACTTTTTTTTTAAGTACTTCAGAAGAGTGCCAGTGTTCACCAAGACTAGACTCAGAATCCTGGAGAATGGGTCCTTCAATACTTCTTCTCTGTGTGGACAGGAGCAGAACTGTCCTGGAACCAACTGATAGAGCACAGCTTCTAGTGGAACAAAGCAAACTGCAGCCTCTGGCGGAGCAAAGCCCACTTCAGTCTCTGATGGGACAAAGTCCACTACAGCTTCTCATCTCTGTACAGCCTCTATTGTTGCTCAGCTGTTTGCCATTCCAGACGTCACCTCAGTTGCCCTAAAAACAACTATGATGAAGATTAAGACAGAAGCTAATCAATGGGAAACACTCATCTGCTAGGCCAGGAGCCGTGACCCTCATCCTCGCCCTCACAATGAAAGCCTTTTTGAGTTTCAAATGTAAAAGAACATCTTCATTAAGTAAACCTTTAACAATCAGAAAGCAGAGGTCTAGGCAAATTTCTTAGCATCATGAAAGGCAAAAGCAGAATAAGTGTTAAAGATTGGGGATACTCAGTACTGTGGGAAGACAGCTGATCTTGACCTCTAACCTACACACTCACACACACACTCACATGTAGGCATATACACATGAACACATCCATACCATATACACTATACACACATATACATGAACAAACATTACCTACCCTGCAGCACAAACAAACATTACCTACGC
This sequence comes from Montemys delectorum, assembly GCA_019843815.1. Taxonomy (NCBI): domain Eukaryota; kingdom Metazoa; phylum Chordata; class Mammalia; order Rodentia; family Muridae; genus Montemys; species Montemys delectorum. Next base: position 5,552 of record JADRCD010205193.1, on the reverse strand, counting down.
TACCCAGAGTAAGGTATCCCCATGCAAGTCCTAAAGAACTGTGGACAGAATACACTACAGGATAAATCTCAGAGAAAGGGAGCTCACACCTCTGAGAGGGAAGGGAGTCCTTTAAGGAGTTAAGGGAAGTTACCTGGGCCTTGTCTCTAGCCATCTCTGTGGAGTTGTATATAAAGAGCGTACATGAGGGCATCTCACTATCCTGATGTAGTAATTTATATCCTTGCATGTGTGCCTGCACGTGGTGTTGCCCTCTATCAGAAACCCACTCCCACTCATCTACAGGAGTGAGCTTGATGACACAGATCTAGACTTGGTGCCTCCAAGTTTGACACAGGTTTTATTATTTAGAAATGTAGACCATAGTCATGACATTGCAATCATCATAAACCCAACAGTGAGCGGGGAGCCTGCCACAGGGAAGCGTTGGGAAGTATTGTTTCTGGCTACATTGCTCCTTCTTGGGAAGCCCTGTGGTGAAACCATCTCCCTTCAAGGCGGTTGCCCTTACCCTAAGTTAATACACTAAGTTAATACATAAGGTACAAATAACCACTATTTCAGAATGACTGGCATTCATGCTTGGTGATGACACAAGAATGGAGAGGAGAGATGCTAATTTCAAAGTGGACTATCTACACAAGAATGTAACTAATACAGTGAGAGGCAGAATACTTTGCTCTTAATCTTAAAAGACAAAATACTCATTAGATGATAGGTTTTCGAAGGACCGCTTATCAGCTGCACTCTGTTCCCTCTCTGTGGTACACTGTCATCTTATTCCTTAGTACCTATAAACTTGACTGTATTCAGGTGTAGGGACTTTAAAGAGCTGATTAACTTAAAGCAAGGTAAATAGAGTAAACAGACCCCACCCACCCACTCACTCTCACTGTGGATGGGAATTTTGTGTGATGGTTTGAGTATGCTTGACTCAGGGAGCGGCACTATTAGGAGTTGTAGCCTTGTTAGAGGAAGAATGTCATTGTGGGTGTGGGCTTTGAGACCCTCCTCCTAGCCACATGGGAGTCAGTCTTCATCTTAGTGGCCATCAGATGAAGATGTAGAACTCTCAGCTTCTCCTGCATCATGCCTGCCTGGATGCTCCCATGATCCCACCTTGATGATAATGGACAGAACCTCAACTGTGAGCCAGCCCCAATTCAATGTTTTCCTTATAAGAGTTGCCTTGGTCATGGTGTCTGTTCACAGCAGGAAAATCCTAACTAAGAGAGAGACCTTCACACAGGACAAATGGAGAGAAGACCTTGAAAATACCATCTAGAAGTCACAAAGAGAGACCTCAGAAGAAATCAACCCTGTCCATGCTTTGTTGAGGACTTGTATGTAGCCTTCAGAGCCATATAGCATAGCATATTTCCCTTGTTCAATCCATCTAGTATTTGATACTTCATTTTGGTGGCCCTAAAATATTAGTATGGTCCAGTTTCCTTTGTTGTCGACACATGCAAACTCTTAGTCTTCTGCAACTAATAAAAGGGCATCCTGTGAAGAGCACTGATTCCCCGCACACCCAGGACTTTCTGCATCTCTGGTCACAAAAGTTACAGCAAATGATATGGTATGCTCCCTGCTCTCAGCACTAATACAGCTAGGCTGAAGAGAACTGTATTTTGTAAATAAGAGCCAAGTACCTGAATTTCCACTTTCCAACAATCATTTTGATTGCCAAGCCAAGATTACAAAATTAAGATAGTTTGCCATTTTAATCCATTTTCAGAGAAGCTGCTGCAGTTTTCAAAAATAATCAAACTGTGGAGATGAGCAAGCAAACATCTGAGGAAGGATGTGCCCTCTCTTGGGATCCTTAGGTCCTCATCTCGGTTAGATTAAGTCTATTCGTAAGCTGCTTTGCCACTGTGATTTCAAAACCAAGGAACAAACCCAGCAGAGTGTGGGAGAGTGGACAGACTCCTGAGGGAATATATATTGTTGGCATGAGCAGCCATTTCAAGGACCCTCCTACTTCACACCCATGTGAATGGCAAGGCTCTACCCTGTTCTGAAGATAGATATTGACAGTGTATGCAGAAAATATCAACCACTGCTTCCTTTTTCTGGATGGCTGTAGCCTGAGCCCATTCCCTACAGAGACTTCTAGGATTACCTAACTCACCTCACCTCATCCTACAGCTGTGTGTGTGTGTGTGTGTGTGTGTGTGTGTGTGTGTGTGTGTGTGTGTGTGTGTACACATATATATAATAAATGCTCTGGGTTTCTGTGCTTCCATAAAAGCAAACGGCCCACCTGATCCCAGCTTTTGTGGATATGTGTCTGCCGTTTCTTCATTCACTCATCTCTCCAGTCAGGTCAGTTCCAATGCCATGAAGGTGTAGCAGCACAGTCAGTCCTGCAAAGAGCCCTAAGCAGATGTTGATACACATTTGAAGTTTGACTTCAGGAGACTTTTGGGTTGTCTCAAGGTGAGTTACACAAGTGGTACAGGATCAGTTAAAATAGTTTTGGCATCTAGAGACTAACAGATGTGCGGTTCAATCTCAGCTGGGCTACACACGCCAATTCCCTGCCTCTCTAGATCTGTTTCCTTACTTATAGATGAAAATAATAAGCTTTGTCACCTCACTTGGAGTCCCAAAGATAAAGGAGGTGAAAGTTATTTACAGCTCACCATAAACTGTGTTTGCATCGTGAATGATCTACTCTTTATTCTCAGAGAACCAAGACTGAAGTGGGTTTTACCTCATGTGCCAAGTTTGATGGCAGTACAGGAAGATACATAGAGGTAGACTTAGACTTTAGGAAGGCTCAATAGAGTACCAAGCTTTAATCAAATGATGATAGCCACTATGCATTCTAGAATGAGAGAGTGGGGTCTCAGGACACAGCCTGAGCCATCTCAACTTACACCATGGATTTCCACACACTGAGTACTGTACCTTCCCAGGAACAAAGCCTTTCCCACAGCCAAGTGCTAAAGTGAATGTGGATTGTATCAAGGTGTGTGTGTGTGTGTGTGTGAGAGAGAGAGAGAGAGAGAGAGAGAGAGAGAGAGAGAGAGAGAGAGATTAAGGGGTGGGTACATATATGGAATCATTTCTTTCCACCTTTATGTGGGTTCAGGGGACCAAACTCAAGTCATCAAGTCTACATGACAAATACCTTTACTCACTAAACTATCCCAGAAGCCACTGGGTGTTTTTAAATCTGTCCCCCACCAACTACTCATTATCCTAACTCTTATACCCTGCTCCAGAAAGGAGACTCATTTACTCATTTCCTATGGCTTGCCATTTCCTAGAAACAGCCAAAGAGCTAAACGTTTGGCTAGACTGCAGTCCAGGTCTCCTGAGCCTCAACTTATGTCACTGCTCTCTTCTCAAAAGAATATTAGATGTTGGCAAGGCAGAGGATGGCAGTACCCTGGAGTCCAATTTGATCATCACTGATTCAACAGTTTGAATTTTAAATAAAATGTATTCACATATAACAGGCAAGTGCCTGCCAAATCATTCCATGTCCCTCCAAATGGTCATTTCCTAAAGAGTTTCTGTAATTTGGTGTTAAAAAATGTCCTTCCAGCTCCTCCAACAATGAGCAGTTTCTCTGCCTGGCTCATTCACCCATTCATGTACCGTTTCCTTGGTGCTCTCTGTGGAGTCAGTGCTGTGGTGATATGCCTTGTCTTCAGGAAGCTCCAAGCCTGGAAGAGCTGGAAAGTAGGCTTATTTTCACTTTGCAAAATGTTCTTAATTTGCACCAAAATGTATCAGTGAGGTTCTGAAAACTTCTCTAGACCAGGCATATCCAACCTGTAGCCCATGGGTTACAAGTGTCCTAGGATAGCTATAAATGAATTTGGCTCCATAAATTTGTAGAGAACATCATTCATATGTCAAAAGTTTGAACAACCCTCTGGGCTAAAAGCATTCAAGTCTACTCTGGAAAAAGTTATTAACAGAATTACCCAGTATCAGATATTACAACAAAGTAAATGCTACATAGCCTGGCCTGATGATTCAGTGGGAGTAAATGCTTGCTGCACAAGTATGAAGGCCTGATACAAAGACTCAAAAACCACATAAAAAGCAAGGAGCATATGAAAATGTGCCTGGAACCCTAGCATATAGAGCTAGCTGGTTGACAGCCTTGATCCAGATTCAGTGAGAAACCCTTTGTCAAATGAAAGTGGAAAGCAACAAAGTAGGACACCCAACGTCTGCTTTTGATCTCTAAGTATGTCTCCATTTAGGAATAGACACAGACTCCCATCCATATGCATATACCACCCATCCACACACTACATGAACATATACATATATAAATAACATAGATAAATTTATTGAGATAGAAGTACCTGAGTATTTTGTAATAAATATATTTAATAAAATAAATACATTCAAGTTAATAATATATTCAGAAAGTATCCTACGGGTCTCTACACTGATTTAGGTTTCTACTTTCAATTTTTGCTCTTAGGATTTTAAAGTCCACCTTCTGGAATTCAAGACATTCTTTCTGAAATAAATACATAATATATACATATATGTAATAAATATAGGGTTGCATTATAAACCTTTGTTTTAAGGACTTTGTCTTGTCTGGTTGCTGCCTAAATTTGGACAAGTGCCTTCATCAAGTTATCAGCCACAGCATCTGTACAAACCTAGATGCTGTCCTGTATCAGTGGCTCTTAAATGTCAGCACTGGTCGCTTGGGCTGATTGTGCAATTGGCGAGTACATGAGTTCACTCCTCAGGGTTGCTAACTTCAGGTAGCTACAGTGGAGAAAATGCATGGCTAAAATATTGACAGCATGTCTCAATATTAAGCAAGAGCTATCCATTGGTAGGCTTTGAGAATTCTATTACCAGTAAATGGCAATGTATGTATTTCTCTCAGCACAGCTTTCATTGGAGTAGCCCAAGAAATCACAAAGAGTTACAAAAGATGCTTTTAACCACTGATGGAACATTCTATGTCCCTTGGCACTAGTTGTTGACTACTAATTGTGACAAAGAAAGAGAGAAAAGAAAGAAAGAAAGAAAGAAAGAAAGAAAGAAAGAAAGAAAGAAAGAAAGAAAGGAAGGAAGGAAGGAAAGAAAAGAAAGAAAGAACCTCTCCTAAAGTAGTCTTAGAAATTAACTTCAAGGGCATGCAAATAAGAATAGAGATTTCTGGGCTGAGGAAGTGACTCTGCAAGTGAGAGAACCTGTGAAAAAGTTTGAAGACCTCAGTTCAAATCTCCAAAACCTGGATTTAAAAGCCAGTTGTGGTTGTTATGTGTGCCTGTAACCCCAGAACAGAGATGTGAGGATCCTCCCTACAGCTTGCCATCCATTACCCTACTTCCACATTCAATAAGGGATCCTAACTCAAGGGAATAAAGCTGAGGGTAATAAAGCAGAGCGCAGCCATTATCCTCTTCTAGCCCCCTTGTATACTGCACATGAGTGTATATACCACACATATACACCATGCACACGAATGCATGCATGCACAAAGAGAGAATATAATTTCTAATCCTCACTTTGTTCAACACATCTGTTTGCGTGTGTGTGTGTGTGTGTGT
>JADRCD010205191.1:0-25920 GCA_019843815.1 Montemys delectorum | reverse complement strand
TAAAGGTTTGCTGCAGAAGGATCCTGTGTGTGTGTCCGTGTATTCCTGCTGGCGGGAAAATAGCGAGGACCACACCTTGCAGAAGCTTTGCAATTTTATAAGTTCCTATTTGTCAATTCTTGATCTTAGAGTATAAGCTATTAGTGTTCCATTTGGGAACTTTTCCCTTGTGTCCACATACTCTAGGCTCTTCCATACTTTCTTTTCTAGTAGTTTCAGTGTATCTGGTTTTATGTAGAAGACTTTGATCCACTTGGACTTGAGCTTTGTACAAGGAGACAAGAATGTATCAATTTACATTCTTCTACATGCTGACCACCAGTTGAGCTAGCACCATTTGTTGAAAATGCTGTCTTTTTTCCCCCTGAATGTTTTTAGCTCCTTTGTCAAAGATCAAGTGATCATAGGTGTGTGGGTTCATTTCTGGACCTTCGATTCTATTCCATTGATCCACCTGCTTGTCACTGTACTAATATCATGAAGTTTTTAATCACAATTGCTCTGCAGTACAGCTTAAGGTCAGGGGTGATGATTCCACCACAAATTCTTTTATTGTTGAGAATAGTTTTAGTTATCCTAAGTTTTGTTATTCCAGACAGATTTGCAAATTGTTCTTTCTAAGTCTGTGAAGAATTGAGTTGGAATTTGATGGGAATTATACTGAATCTATAGATTGCTTTCTGAAAGATGGCCATTTTTCCTATATTAATCCTGACAATCCATGAACATGAGAGATCTTTCCATCTTCTGGGATCTTCTTTAATTTCTTTCTTCAAAGAGCTGAAGTTCTTGTCATATAGTTCTCTCACTTGCTTAGTTAGAGTCACACTAAGGTATTTTATACTACTTGTAAAGGGTGTTATTTACCTAACTTCTTTCTCAGCTTGTTTATCCTTTGAGTACAGGATGTCCACAAATTTGTTTAAGTTAATTTTATATCCAGCTATTTTGCTGAAGTTGTATATCAAGTTTAGGAGCTCTCTGATGGAATTTTTGGGGTCATTTACGTATACTATCATATCACCAGTAAATAGTGATAATTTGACTTCTTCCTTTCCAATTTGTATCCCTTTGATCTCCTTTTTTTGTCTAATTGCTCTGGCTAGGACTTCAAGTATGATATTGAGTAGGTAGGGTGATGTGGACAGTCTTGTCTAGTCCCTGATTTTAGTGAGATTGCTTCAAGTTTCTCTCCATTTAGTTTGATGTTGGCTACTGATTTGCTGTATATTGCTTTTATTTTGTTTAGATATGGGCTTTGAATTCCTGATCTTATCAAGACTTTTATCATGAAGGGGTGTTGAATTGTGTCAAATACATTCTCAGCATCTAATGAAAGGATCATATGTTGTTTTCTTTGAGTTTGTTTATATACTGGGTTATGTTGATGAATTTCCATATATTTAACAATCCCTGAATCCCAGAAATGAACGCCTACTTGATCATGATTGATGTTCATTTTCATATGTTCTTGGATTAGGTTTCTGAGAATTATATTGAGTACTTTGACATCAATATTCACAAGGGAATTTGGTCTGAGGTTCCCTTTATGTGAGGTCTTTGTGTGGTCCATGTATCAGAGTAGTTGTGGCTTCATAGAAGGAATTGTGTAGAGTTCCTTCTGTTTCTATTTTGTGGAATACTATGATGAGCATTGGTATTAGGTCTTCTTTGAAGGTCTGATAGACCTCTGCACTAAACCCATCTGGCCCTGGGATTTTTTTGTTGGGTGAATTTTGATGAATTCTTCTATTTCTTAGGGGTATATGGGACTGTTTAGATGGCTTATCTGTTTCTAATTTAACTTTAGATCTGGGATCTGTCTAGAAAATTGTCCATTTCATTCAGACTTTACAGTTTGTTGAGTATAGGTTCTTGTAGTAGAATCTGATGATTTTTTGGATTTCCTCAGTTTCTTTTGTTATATCTCACATTTCTTTTCTGATTTTTGTTAATTTGGAAACTGTCTCTGTGCTCTCTGTTTAGTCTAGCCAAGGGTTTATCTATCTTGTTAATTTTCTCAAAGAACCAGCTCCTGGTTTATTGATTCTTTGTATAGTTTTGTGTTTGTTTGTTTGTTTCTACTTGGTTGATTTCAGCCCTGAGTTTTATTATTTCCTCCTGTCTACTCTTCTTGGGTGTACTTGCTTCTTTTTGTTCTAGAACTTCCAGTTGTGCTGTCCTGCTGCAACTGTGTGCTCTCTCCAGTTTCTTTTTGGAGGCACTCAGAGCTATGAGTTTTCCTCTTAGCATTGCTTTCATTGTATCTCTCAAGTTTGGGTATGTTGTAGCTTCATTTTCATTAAATTCTAAATAGTCTTTAATTTCTTTCTTTAGTTTTTCCTTGACCAAGTTATCACTGAGTAGAGTATTGTTCATCTTCCATGTTTATGTGGGATTTATGTTGTTTTTCTTACTATTGAAGACCAGCCTTCATCTGTAGTGATCTGATAGGTAGCATGGGATTATTCAGTCTTCTTATATCTGTTAACATCTGATTTGTGACCTATTACATGATCAGTTTTGGAGAAGATACCATGAAGTGCTGAGAAGAAGGTATATTCTTTGGATATAGGATGAAATGTTCTATAGATATATTTTAAATCCATTTGATCCAAAACTTCTGTTAGTTTCACTGAGTCTTTCTTTAGTTTGTGTTTCACTGATCTGTCCATTTATGATAATGGGATGTTGAAGTCCTGCACAATTATTGTGTGAACTTAAATGTGTGCATTTTTCTTTAGTAAAGTTTCTTTTATGAATGTGGATGCCCTTGCATTTGGAGCATAGATGTTTGGAATTGAGAGTTCTTCTTGGTAGTCTTTTCTCTTTATGAGTATGAAGTGTCCTTCCTTATCCTTTTTGATGACTTTTGGTTGAAAGTTGGTTTTATCCAATATTAGAGTGGCTAGTCTGGCTTGCTTCTTGGGACCATTTGCTTGGTAAATTGTTTTCCAGCCCTTTAACCTGAGGAAGTATTTGTCATTGACACTGAGGTATGTTCCCTGTATGCAGCAAAATGCTGTGTCCTATTTATGTATCCAGTCTGTTAGTCTATTTCTTTCTATTGGGAGTTGACTCCATTGATTTGAAAGGATATTAAGGAATAGTGATGTTGCTCCCTGTAATTATTGATGTTATTTTCATGTTTGTGTGGTTATTTTCTTTTTGGATTTGTTGAAAGAAGTTTACTTTCTTGATTTTTCAAGGGTGTAATTTCCTACTTTGCATTGATTTCCATCTATTATCCTTTGTAGGGCTTGATTTGTGGAAAGAGATTATATAAATTTGGTTTTGTCATGAAATACTTGGTTTCTTCATCTATGGCAATTGAGAGTTTTGCTGGGTATAATAGTCAGGGTTTGTAATTGTGTTCTCTTAGGGTTTGTATGAGATAAACCCAGGGTCTTCTAGCTTTCAGAGTCTCTGGTGAGAAGTCTGGTGTGATTCTGATAGGTTTGCCTTGTGTGTTACTTGACTGTTTTTTTTTCCTTACTACTATTAATATTTTTTCTTTGTTTATTGTATTTGATGTTTTGATTATTATGTGACAGGAGGAATTTCTTTTCTGTGCCAATCTATTTGAAGTTCTGTAGGCTTCTTGTATGTTTATGGGCATCTCTTTCTTTAGCTAAGGGAAGTTTTCTTCCATAATTTTGTTGAAGGTATTCACTGGCCCTTTAAGTTAGGAATCTTTGTTCTCTTCTATACCTGTTATCCTTAGGTTTGGTGTTCTCATTGTATCCTGGATATTTTATGTCAGGAGCTTTTTGCATTTTACATTTTCTTTGACTGTTGTGTCAATGTTTTCTATTGTGTCTTCTACCCCTGAGATTCTCTCTTCTATCTCTTGTATTCTGTTGGTGATGCTTGCATCTATGACTCCTGATCTCTTACCTAGGTTTTATATCTCAGTGTTGTCTCCCTTTGTGATTTCTTTATTGTTTCTATTTCTGTTTTTAGATCCTCGATGGTTTTGTTCATTTCCTTTACCTATTTGGTTGTATTTTCCTGTAATTCTTTATGGGATTTGTGTGTATCCTCTTTAAGTTTTTCTACCTGTTTACCTATATTTTTCTTGTATTTCTTTAAGGGAGTTCTTTATGTCCTTCTTAAATTCCTCTATCATCATAATGAGATGTGATTTTAAATTAGATTCTTACTTTTCTGGTGTGTTGGCGTAATTAGGGCTCACTGTGTTTGAAGGATTGGTTTCTGATGATGTCAAGTAGCCTTGGTTTCTGCTACTTATGTTCTTGCCCTTGCCCTTTGCCATCTGGCTATCTCTGGTGTTAACTGGTCTTGCTGCCTCTGACTTTAGCTTGTCCCTCTGCAAACCTATATTGGCAGTCCTCTTGGGAGGAATTTGAGTATGGAGATTTGTAGTACAGGGTCAGTTCTTGGGTGCAATCAGAGACCAGAAAGATTCTGTCCACAACTGATCCTTGGTTCCTCTGTCCTGATGGTTGTGGGAGGATCCTTCTTGGGCCAGGAATGTGAAGAGTAATGGTGGTCTTACCTGTGCTTGCAAGTTTGTAAGCATTCCTCGGAGACCAGCTTTTTCCTGCTGGTATTTATGTGTGTAGCTCTGTGGTACAGGATCAGCTCTGGGCAAAAATGGATACTGGAAGATTCCTTTCCCAGGCAGCCTCTCAATTCCTGTGTTGGATGGTTCTGGGTGGGTTCCTTTGAGTAGCAGTTGTGGTTCTACCTGCACTCACAGGCCTGTTTTCACTCTTGCGAGGCTTGCTATTTGGTATTGAACCCTATGCCAGAGGGTCTGCTACAAGTAGAGATGGAAACAAGAAGCAAATTTTCACTTTCCTAACCAGGTTTACCATTGATATTTTATTTCACTTTTTAAAAGTTATTACAAATATTTTGGTTTCCTAGATTTGTTGGATTTGCATTCAATACTAGGACATTTTAATTTCCTAATTTATTTCTTCAATGTCATTATTGTGTGTATTCTCTATGGTTTCTATTGCTATTGGTAAGTACATATATTCTACTGTGGTAAAATACAAAGAATTATTCAATTAACTTTTGTTGGTTGAAACATGATTTGTCTGTACTTGCTCTATTTTAGTATATTCCTGAGAAGACTGTGTGTTATAACATTTGGATGCACTATAGAAAGCTGCTATATCGATGTGATTTATGATATCATTTAACTCTATCATCTCTCTCTTCAGTTTGTGTGGCTGATCTCTCTGTTGGTGAAAAGAGGGTACTGAAATCACATACGATGTATATGTTCTGGCTAGTCTCTTGCTTTGTGCCTAGTAGCATTTACTTTATGAAATCCAATACACTAAAGTTTCATCCATATATGTTTAGGATCAACGTTATCTTGATAGATTTTTTTTTCTTGATTACTGTGAAGTAACAGTTGCCAGCTCTTCTGATTAGCTGTGAGTTGAAGAATATTTCCATTGTAAAGTATGATAATAGCAACGTATACTTCTCTTCTGGTTCCATTTCCTTGGAACATTTTCTCTATCTTTGATGGTCAGGTCCACCTTTTCATTATAAACTTGTGAGCACTCATCTTCAAAGCTACTGAACGATCTGTATGAGTTCCTCCAAATTTATTTACATACTGTATTTGTTTCTTCAGTACCACTTCATGTAATTATTGACTAACATCGTTAATCCCCCCCCCCTCTCTCCATTCCAAATACTGTTCCCTCTCTCTGCCTCTTATGAAGATTTTATTCTCCCTTCAAAGTGAAATTCAAGCAGCCTTGCTTGGGCGTTTCTTCTTGTTTAGCTTCTTTGGGTCTGTAGCATAGGTTTCCTGTATTTTATGGCCAATATCCATTCATAACTGAGTACATCCCATGTACTTTTGGATCTGGGTTACCTCACTCAGAATGATATTTTCCAGTTCCATCCTTTGCCTGCCAAATTCATGTCTTTGTTTTTAATAGTGAATAGAATTAAACTGTATAGATGTACCAGATTTCTTTATTCATTATTCAATTGAGGAATATCTCAGTTGTTTTCAGTTTCTAGCTATTACAAATAAAGCTGCTATGAATATAGTTGAACAAGTGACCTTGTCGTATGGTAGAGCATCTTTTGGGTATATGCCCTGGAGTGCTATCACAGGGTCTTAAGATAGAACTATTTGCAGATTTCTGAGAAACCAACAAATTAATTTCTAAAGTTGTTCTACAAGTTTTCACTCTCACCAGTAATGCAGGAGTTTTGTCCTTGTTCTACCTTGCTCTACCTCCTCACCAAAATGTGCTATCACCTTAGTTTTTTTATTTTAGCCATTCAGACTGGTGTAAGATAGAACTTCATAATCTAAGGTAACCCTTTTAGACTCCTTCATAGGACTAGCTTGGTGGCCTTAAATATTGCTGTCATGTATTAATAATGGAAAGTGTGTGTATGTGTGTGTGTGTGTGTGTGTATTTGTGTGAGTGTATTGTGTATTTGTGTGTGTGTGTGTCTGTATGTGTGTGACTGTTGTGTGTGTTTATGTGTGTGTTCATGATAGATTTTTTTTTTACTAGATTATATAATCTAGGCTGAGATCCTTCTATGGCCTCTAAGATCTTGTGTTACATTGTTCCTAGAATCTGGTTTTTAATGTTATCATGGGGGATATTATCCTGATAGGTTTGCCTTTTTGTGTGACAAGGTCTTTCTCTCTTGTAGCTTTCAATATCCTATGTTTGGTACATTTAGTGCCTTGACTCTCATATTACATAGGGAAGTTTTTTTATTGTTGTTATTTTATCTGGTCCTATTTAGTTTCTATATATGCCTTAGAACTGAGTTAGTCTTTTTTTTCCTTCATTTATGAACTTTTCTTTTTCTATGATTTCAATAAAAATATTCTCTATCAATGACCCAGATTTTCTCTTTCTGTATATTGTGCAGAGTATTTTGTCTGTTTATGCTGATCCATTTTCCTGCATGCACTGTTCATGGGCTTTTAGATATATCATTTTAGTTGCCTGAGTAATCTATGCCATCTACATTAAATTCAATCTCTGATATTATCCTTTCTACTTGTTCTTCTGATTGGTGAGAATTTCCACTTAGAATTGGGCCAGGCTCTCAGATCAACTATAGACATATGGGATCTCATAAAATTGGAAAACTTCTGTAAGGCAAAGGACACTGTCATCAGGACAAAAACAGCAACCTACAGATTGGGAAAAATCTTTACCAATCCTATATCTGATAAAGGGCTATTATCCAACATATACAAGGAACTCAAGAAGTTAGACCCCAGATAACCAAATAACCCTATTAAAAATTGGATACAGAGTTTCTGAATATTTTTATTTTTTCTTTATTTATTAGAATTTAACATATATATACAATAAAATATATTTCCCACTTTCCCAATCCAAGCATTCTCATACCTATCCAATATTCTCCCCTGCCAATTTCATGTCTTTACTGAACAATGAAATTCAATTAGTGTATATGTTTTGGTCTATTTATGTGACCACGAGAAACATACCAATGACTATATCCTCACAAAATAATGACTCTCCCTTCCCCTGCTGTTCTTTCTGCTTGTCATGTCACTCACTGAATTTTTTGCCCACCAGGTCAGAACTCTAAGCACCCCATGGAACAAGGGGTCCCCGAAGCAACCCAGTAAGTGGCACCCCACAATTATTTACCAATATCTCACCTCTTCCATCTATATTATAGTTTAACTCATTTGATCTTGTATAGATCAGCCTAATAGCTGTGAGTTTTAAAGATCATATCTATGTCACAATCTGAAATTTCCTTCCCATATACTACTTGTTATTCTTTTCTCCTCCAATCTGTAGAGTCCCTGGGGTATTGGTGGTGGTTGTTAGTAAAGATAAATCATTTTTGAGTAAGCACTTTTTTTTTCTGATTCTTAGCATGTTAACCAATACACATCTCCCCACTCACTTCCATCCTCTATAAAAGTGATCCAAGAGGAACTTTCTCTTTCGGGTTGAAATTGGTTTATCTATGTTCTACAAGTAAATTATGTGAAATCTTCAGTGCTATCATCCCATTATTCTGGGTAGCAATAGAAGACACCATACCCACTGATAAGAATTCCCAGAGCTCCCAGGGACTAAATCACCAACCAAAGAGTAAACATGGTTGAACTTGTGGCTACAGCTGCATATGTAGCAGAGGATGGCCTTGTCAGTCTTCAATGGGAGCAGAGTCCCTTGGTACTGTGAATGCTCTATGCCCCATTGTAGGTGAATGCTAGAGGCAGGAAGGATGGGTTGGTGACCTGGGGGAGAGGGAAGGGGATAGGGGGTTTTCAGAGGGCAAACCAGGAAAGAAGATAACATCTGAATTGTGAATAAAGAAAATATCTAATAATAAAAACAAAGAACTGGAGAAACAGGGAATGTTAATAATGTAGGGTTGCCTCCAGAAGGAAGGAAATAAATATCTGTTTCCTACCCAGAAGTTTGAGAGTATACATTTTCAATTACCTGGTAAAAATAAGCTGAAATGTTATTCATTTGTATAGAAAAAAATAAGATCCCAGAATTACAATGCTATGTTTTTAATAATGACCATGGCTTGGCTATGGTCTGTCTGCAAAGAAAGATTGGCTCTTAAGATATTTATATTAAAAAATAATTGAATATTTATGAAGTTTCTAGGTCTTTCTGGAGATGGTGTCATATAAATTTAACATAGTTTTCATAGTGCCTTAGCAGTCCTTCCTTCAGAAAGTTATATAAACAACAACAATATATATGGAATCCTACCAACATCTTTTTTTTTTTCTGCCTTGCCACTTGATGTACAGCTCATAATTATTCCTGGCTTAGTGCAATCTAGCTTGTGATCTTCACCAGAGCTGAGCCAGTACTCACTAAATAGATTTATTTACTTCATAATGTATACAAACACAGTCATTTTGTTACAGTAATATACCAAGTTACCCTTCTGAAGTAAATCAGCAATAGAACAATAGAGTCAGATCATATCAGACTTTAGAGTTCAAGGTGATAAAAGAATTAAAAACAGCTGTGGCACAGTATGGCCCTATAGCTCCTTTTACACAAGCTTTATTGGAAACTGTGATGGAGTCAAATCTAACTCCCCAAGATCGGAAGACTCTATATAAGGCTACTTTGTCCTGAGGAGATTTCTTACTTTGGAGTTCTGAATGGTGTGAAGCCAGTAAGAGAACTGCCACATTGAATGCTAAAATAGGTAACATAGATTGGGATACTGGAATGATTTCAGGAGAAGGTCAATATGAAGGCAATGCTAAACAGATTGGGTTTCCTGTTAGAATGTATATGATGATTGCAATGGCTGCCCACTGCACTTGGAACCAGTTACCAACTAAAGGAGATCTCAGTGGAAATTTAGCCAGTATTAGACAGGCTCTTGATGAATGTTTCCAGGATTTTGTGGATAGGCTACTAAAAGCAGCTAGTAGAATTTTGGAGATTCTCAAGCATGAAATCCTTTTATTACACAATTGACTTATGAGAATGCAAATGCAGCATGTCATTCCACTATTTGGCCATACAAAACACAGACAGACTTAGCTGGGTATATTCATCTTTGTGCAGAGATTGGGAGTTCATATAATCAGGGCTTGACCATGGCCCCTGCTTTGCAAGGAACCACTGTGCAAGCAATGCTTGCACAGAAAGAAGGGAATAAAGTATGTTTTAAATGTGGAGGTTTGGGTCATTTTAAAAATGATTGTTCTCGGAATAGAGGCACCACACGTGGGTAATCAGACTGTGCCCCAGGAGTTTGTCCTCAGTGCAGGAAGGGTAATCACTGGGCCAGGGAACATAAATTTAAGACAGATATTCAGGGCTGTTCCTTGTTGGGAAATGAGGAGAGGGGCTGGCCTCAGGCCACCAGACTCCAACAACAAGCAGCTTATGGGCCATGAAGCTGCTGCCTAACCAGGAAAATCTGGTTTTGAACTTATCAGGGCAACTCCAGAAAGTGCAGAATTCGACTTGTCTTCCACCACCTACATGGTATTAACCCCAGAAATGGGAGTTCAAACTCTACCTAAAGGAATTTTGGGACCTTTACCTGCAGAAACTTGGAGATTTCTTCTAGGACAGAGTAATTCTATTGTAAAAGGTCTGCAAATTTACCCAGGTGTTATAGATAATGATTATGAGGAAGAAATTAAAATTATGGCTGCTTCCCCTCATGGTATTATAACTGTACCTGCTAACCAAAGAATTGTTCAATTTATCTTAGTTCTCTTGCATCCACTACATTCCAGATTTGTTAAGAGTAAGAGAGGACAGAGTGGATTTGGTTCCTCTGATGTGTACTGGGTTCAATCTATTACTAGTAAGAGACCTAAACTTAAATTAATATTTGAAGGGAAAAGTAATGAAGGATTAATAGATACTGAGGCTGATGAAACAATTATTAGATGACAAGATTGGCCTTCAACTTGACCTTTATCTGATATGCTTACTCTATTCCAAGGAATTGGTTATGTCAATAACCAAAAACAAAGCTCTAAACTTCTAACTTGGAGAGATGAGGAAGGCAATTCAGTACAATTTCAGGATTATGTTATGCCAAATTTGCCTATCAACCTCTGGGAAAGAGATCTCTTGTCACAGATAGCTCTGATACTGTATAGTCCTAATGAGACAATGACTAAGCAGATACTAGGATAAGGATTTTGTCTTGTCAGAGGCTAGGAAAGGAAGGACAAGGCATGAAGGTCCTAAGCCTCACTCTAACACTAAAGACTTGGGGTATTTTCCGTACTGGCCACTATCTTGCCTGTATCCCACACTGATAAAATTCAATGGCTTAATACTATTCCAGTGTGTGTTGATCACTGGTCTTTATCTAAAGAAAAATTAGAAGCCATGTCTTTGCTAGTGCAAAAGCAATTAGAGGCAGAGAATCTAAGAGAATCTCAGTCTCCTTGGAATACTCCAATATTTGGTGTCAAGAAAAAGTCCAGTAAATGGAGATTGTTACAAGATCTAAGAAAGGTTAATGAGACCATGGTACCTATGGGAGCTTTACAATCTGGGCTTCCATCTCCAGTAGCTATTCCTAATGGATAATATAAAATAGTAGTAGGTTTAAAAGATTGTTTCTTTACTGTTCCTTTGCATCCTGAGGATTGTGAAATATTTGCTTTCTGTGTTCCTTCTATAAATTTTAAGAAATCCATGAAAAGATATCAATGGACAGTTCTTCCTCAGAGTATGGCAAATAGTTCTACCTTGTGTCAAAAGTTTGTGGCTCAAGCCATTCAGCCTTTAAGACAGCAATGGTCAATGATCTATACAATTCATTACACAGATGATGTCTTAATAGCAGAAAAAGATCCTCAGGACTTGCTTTTATGCTATAAGGATTTACAACATCCCTTAGCTGATAAAGGACTGCAAATAGCTTTGAAAAGGGGCAAACTCAGAATCTTTATGATTATTTGGGCTTTAGACTTACAGATCAAGCCATTTTTCCTCAGAAGATAGTTCTTCACAGGGACAGTTTAAAAACTTTAAAGGATTTTCAAAAACTGTTAGGTGATACCAATTGGCTTCACCACTATTTAAAGCTTACTACAGGGGAATTGAAAGCTTTATTTGATATTCTTAAAGGGAGCTTGATGCTGCCTCCCCTAGATTTTTAACCTCAGAAGGACTGTTGATCTTAAAACAAGTAGAAAGAGCTATTAATAAACAATTTGTTACTTATGTAGATTATCCTTTGCCTTTACATCTGTTGATTGTTAATACTACTCATATGCCTACAGGATTATTGAGGCAAAATGCTCCTCTTATGTGGATACATTCAAGGGTATCTCCTAAATGTAGTATCCTGCCATATTACGAGGCAGTGGCTCAGATGATTACACATGGAAGGAGGCAGGCACTGACTTATTTTGGCAAAGAACCAGACATTATTATTCAGTCTTTTAATGTAGATCATGATACTTGGCTGAAACAGAATAATACAGATTGGTTGCTTGCTCATATAGGATTTAAAGAATCTATAGATAGTCAGTATACTCAAGATAGGTTGATAAAATTTTTAAATGTACATAAGGTGATATTCCCTATTAGAGAATTTACAACAGGCAGGTCTTAGCTGATAATGGACTGCAAATGGCGCCAGAAAAGGTGCAAAATCATGATCTTTATGGCCTTTGTATAATGCTTTTTTGATTTTTACTGATGGCTCCTCTGAAGGAGTAGCTGGATAGCTTATGAATAATCAGCAGGTAGTCATAAAGACTCCTGGGCCTTCACCTTAGTTAGCAGAACTGATAGTGGTACTGAATGTTTTTCAGTCTATGGATGATATTTTTAATCTTTTTACTGATTGTCTATATGTGGCCCAGTCTGTTTCTCTATTGTAAACTTGTTGTACATTTAACTTTAATATGCCAGCAGGATCTCTGTTCTCACAATTGCAAAACATCATTCTTGCTAGAAAAAAATCTGTTTTATATTGGTCATATATGAGCTCATTCTGGTTTTCCTGGGTCTTTAGCTACAGGCAATGATTTCATTGACAGAGCTCTAATAGGAGAGGCCTTGGTTTCAGATCCTGTAGCATTGGTTAGACATGGTCATGATAAATTTCATCTTTCTAGCCATGCCTTATGGCTCCGACATAAGATTACTAAGGAGCAGGCAAGAATGATTGTAAAACAATGCCCTAACTGTCTTACATTATCTCCAGTTCTGCATTTAGGGGCTAATCCACCAGGCTTTATGCCCAATGATATTTGGCAAATGGATGTAATTCATTATGCAGAATTTGGAAAATTGAAATATATACATGTTCGCATTGACACTTGTGTAGGATTCCTTCTTGGTTCTCTACATACAAGAGAACCCTCTAGAAATGTAATTGATCATTGTTTACAAGCCTCTAATGTTATGGGATTTTATAACATTTTGCAAGGAATTTGGTATTGAACATAAAACTGGAATTCCTTATAACCCAATGGGACAAGGAAGTTTTGAACATGTGTGTCACACTCTGAAATATGGCCTTTAAAAACAAAAGAGGGGGAATTATACCCCCCCCCAAGGTCACTAAAAGCACATCTTCTTTTGTCTTATTTGTTTTAAACTTTTTTGCAAACTGATGCTAAACTTCAGTCTGCAGTAGATTGCCACTGACATCCAGTCACATCCAGTTCATATGCCATGGTTAAATGAAGGGACCCCCTAACATGGAATGGAATAATACATGGAATGGTCTAGATCCTATTTTAATATGGAGGAGAGATTCTGTTTGTGTTTTTTCACAAAAACAAGGCAGAGCCTGATGGCACCTGAAAGACTGGTTTGTCAAGACACAGATCCTGAGTCTTCTAGTGAATATGATTCCAATTATGATGATGGCTAAAAATCTTTATCAGCCAGCAGAGTTCGGATCATTGCCTCCACTATTTCCTGAGAGGTAACAGTTTTTCTATTGATTCTCAAAGCCACCTCCCTCATACCAGGAGGCCAGAACCTGGATCTGATCATGCTAATTTGCAAATGAATTGAGTGCTTGGGACATCCCCCACAGACAACTTTAATCCTGTTGCTTTTAACTTTTGACTTTTTATTTCAAGCAGATCAGTTACCTCCATACAGGCTTGCCTTCAGCAAAGCTCAGATATGGCAGTTATTCATTGCTATGAAAAAATGAATAGAGTGCATACTGGGGCTTTGATCTGAATGGGGAAAAGGTGTGCTATGAGGGCTGGCAGCCAGAGATGGGCCACTGATGAGTCTAGGACTCTTATCAACCTAAGGCATAGGCTTGTGCCAAGAGGCTGTGTTTGTTCATAATAAACACTAAAAGGTTGTGTTAGTGCAAATAAACACAAACAAGCTGCACGTGGCCTCTGAGATGGGTAAGAGGGAGTATAGACTCAGTACCAAGCCAGGCATGGCCGCCAGTCACCATCATTCACAGGCAAGACTATGAAGCATAAGTAAATATTATGCCCCAGTCCAGCTAATTTTTAATAAATAAATAGGGAGGAACTGTGCCCTTCCCCAAGCCTTGAGCGGGCTGAATCAGACTTGGTTTTGCCACAGTTAGCTAACCCACTTATGGTTGAGTCTTCCTACCTAGATAAAGTCTATTGTCCTACCACTTCTGCAGCTTCCTGCAAGGAACCACTACCTGCTGAGAAGCTGAGCTTGTTTTCCTGACAAGATCCCTGACAGAGAGATGAGAAATTCTGAGATAGTGGGGCATGCGTTCCCCCTTACCACGTTTTAAGTTCAGATTCAGAAAGGAAACATTGGGCCTTGATCAGAAGCTTTGTCTTGGTTTAGCTCTTCTCTTACCTTCCATCCCATACAGCCCCAGTTTTCCTTACAGGAACCAAGTTCTCCATAGCTACTGGCAGCTACAGAGAAGAAGGCATACAATAGCATTGCCATGCCTTTCCTCTGGACCCTATATGTAATTCCATTTCTTATTACACAATGCCCAGTATGACTGGGAAAAGGTAGTATGTTCATAATATTTCCATAAAAATTGGGCAGCCAGGCTACTTCAGTAGTCATTTATTCTCAATAGTTTAACCACTTTTGAGTATTTTTGTCAGTAACTACCACCCACTTCAAAAATCCTCCTTAATAACCAAGTCAGACAAGTGCAGTAACAGCAGTTGTTATCTATAATCACAAATATTTAGGTGGAAATTAGCTAGTTATAATGTTTATACAACATTAGTAACTCTTTCCTCACTAGAGCCCATTTTTTTTGTCCTGGCCTATAGAACCAGAGTTTGCTTCCTTTGGTGGAATAGTATTTAACTGTTATTGGAAAATTGTTGTTGGCACCCATATTATACATACCACTATAACAAAAGTAAGATGTCTTTCCTGGAATTCTGAAAGTATAGTTCAGAGTATCGACTAATGAAAAGAACTGTTGGTGACAATTTACCTTAGGTACCCTGCATGGTACCTCTCAGCATTACAAAAGATACAAAACATGTAAAGATACCCTAGATCATTGCCACATTAATTCACCCGTATATTAGCATTTAGTGTCACCACTAATAGGATATTTTCCTCTAATTCTGGTATTCAACTAGTGGTTTCAGCAATATGTCCTTTGGAAAAAATGCCTGCTAAACAAACAAGTAATTATGATGAAGATAAAAGAGTTGTTTAATATGGTTAGCCATACTAGAAGAAGAATAAAAAAAATCTAGCAATCTGCAATTCTATCTTCACATATATATTCTAAGTTTTTAGGTGAGTTTTAAGTATAAATAGAGATAAGAGGTTTACATGAGTAAGAAGTTAGAGTCATGGTTTGGCTCCATTCATCATCTATTACTGCAATCTCTAGTACAAGGTGGTTTGACCAGTTGTCAGAACTGTAAACATTTTCATCAAGTAGAGAAGCACCATCTCACCCTTGTAC
This sequence comes from Montemys delectorum, assembly GCA_019843815.1. NCBI lineage: Eukaryota > Metazoa > Chordata > Mammalia > Rodentia > Muridae > Montemys > Montemys delectorum. Next base: position 10,518 of record JADRCD010205191.1, on the reverse strand, counting down.
TTGGCTTCTGGTACACTGTCTCAATAGTCTGATAACTTAAGGAAAGTTCACAAACATGTCTTAAAATTTTTTCCTTCTTTCCAGGACAGTTATATTTTTCCACTCTGGTTTAATACCTCAGCAATGAGATAAATCAAGTTTGAAGCCAACAAAAACACCAGAGTAAAAACTGAATTAGTTAGTTTTTGTAATTTTATACTTAGTTGTAATCTAATCTTATAGTTTTGAGAATTTTGTACATGTATATAATATATTCTGATTATTCTTTTCACCTCCTCCAAAATCTCCTTCCCACTCCTGTGACCAGCCTTTATCACCCTTTCTAGTCCATTTTCCAGCTTTATGACTTTTGATTTTGCTTTGTGACCCACTATTTAACCATGGCCATGTGAGGGCACTGGATTGTAACTGTCCATTGGAGCTTTGTAGGACCAACAATGGACCACACATACAGATTAGAATTATACCAGTTATAGAACAACATGTTTTACAAAGGGTGGGAAAGACAACAAAGCAAGATATCACAGAATACCATCCTCTGACAAAGAATAGAATGAAGAAGTTACCATTATAGAAATACCCTGAAGTCCCACTGTCATCCATTCCATGTGAATGCACAAAGACCTGTGGATTCTCCACCTACAGAAATAATTTATAATAATATGCTAGCATGATACAGTGAAGGTATAAGATGCTCTGGTAGTTTGAATAAAAATGGCCCCTGTATACCCATAGAGAATGGTACTTATTAAGAGCTGTGCCTCTGTTGGAGCAGGTGTGGGCTTGTTGGAGTTAATTTGTCACTTGAGGGTGGCCTTTGAGGTCTCAGAACCTCAAGGTTGGCCAGTTTGTCACAGTCATTTCATTCTGCCTACAGATCCAGATGGAAAATCCCCAGCTCCTTCTCTGGCACAATATCTGCCTATATACCATTGTCCTTTCATCACAACAATAATGGAATAAACATCTGAACTGTAAGCCAACACCAATGAAATACTTCCCGTTATAATAGTTGCCATAGCCATGGTGTCTTTTCACAGTAATAGAACCTTAATCAAGACAAGTCACTACTCCATGCATCTGAAGAGGAATGTTAGACATATTTCAAATCTTATTACATTCTCTGGAAAGTAAATTAAGAACGTGTAACCACAATTATCCTGTTAAATATCATTTCAATCACCATAGTCAAACATCATTAGTTTTTATTGTTTGGGGATTTATATATCCATTTTTAGAAATAGTGTTTAGTGAACTACTGGCAGATTTTCTCTTTATTTCCTATAATTAACTTCAGAAGATGAGAAAACTGCTATAATTTATTAAACCACAGGAGGAAAGAAACAAAGAACAACAGTGCCAACAAGTTAAACTACAAGAAGACATAAAAATGGCCTTGAGAGAAATTATGTCCTATAACAAAGGGGAAAAGTGATTTTATGAGAGGATATTATGAGAAAAAGTACATAGATTCAAATCGGGCTGCTACCTTGCATTATGGATGTCATTTGGCCAATGTTTCATAACACTTAGATAAATTAAATGAGTGTTACAGATAATATGTTTTTGTATATTTTCCTATAACTACATCAAAACTACCTAGAGAACAACACTGTATTGCACTTAAATACAAAAAATTCTTATGAATGAAAATTTATATGAAATTATTACTTGAATTTAAATTTAGAAAACATTTTAAACTGGTAAGTTATTAACAATTAAAATGTGTTTGCATTTTCATTTTCCAGGTTTTTGTGGTTGTGTAATGATCAACACTATTGTTCTTCTAGCATTCTTTCTCTCTCTTGTTCCTTTTATAACACTCAATTTATTTTAGGGCCATTTATAAATCACCTAGCAATTCCTGCCTACATATTGTTATTACTAAACCTGATATTTTTTCACCTTTGAAAAGAAAAATACTGTGTAACAACTAAGTAGTATGTAAATTATGGATCCTTATATTTAAACAGCAAACCTACCATTATAGAAAGATAAAAAATGTTTACACTTAAGAATATATATTTCCTCCTTGATAGTAACCACAACTCCACCTTACAAAATGAGGTTGTAGGATCCTATTTTAAGTTTGTATCTGAGTTTATAACTCTGCTATAAGACAAACAAACAAACAAACAAACAAACAAACAAAACCTCAACAAATGTGAATTTGTCTTGAATGTGCTCCATTGTATTATTCAAGTATTTTAAATTTATCAAAATATTTTGTGTGGCAGGAGAAAGGTAAATATTTTGAATGGGAATATAATTTGTATCCACTTTGTATTATTATAACTAGGAAATTAATATCCTTCTTAAAGTATGTACTTTTCTAGTTATAGGTGGGATATGTGATTGTGTTAATGGAGAGTAAGGAATTAAGAATGTTAAATCAGCCAGAAACTCTCAGATAAAAATACTTAGAAGAAAAATGAGAATGAAAATCATTTAAGTCTTCAGTGGGTATTTAATTTTCTATTAACAAGTCAGATTGTAAGCTCTTTCAATATGTCAGTTATATAACTATTTTATTACTGTAACTTTGAATGATTGAAAATAAAAATTCTCAATTGCATATATTTATCAAATTACCTCCACTAAAATAAAAAATAATCAAATGTTCACTAAGGCTACTCACCAAAGGCAATTTTATTAGACAATGTTACACCTCTATTTATCCTACATAATTTTTTACTCTAGATCAGAACTTAAAAGCCACAGATAAATATTACTCAAATATACATATTATCATGAAGTTCTAGTACATAACTGAAATCAATAAAATAAGAATGTTAGAGCTGCAGGCCTGTTTTACAGAATCCCCAAGATAATATTAACTTTGGGAACCACTTGTAAAGATTTATTAATCAACTTCAGTAAAGATTCTATTCAATGAATTGGGATAACACTCCTAACTCATGAGAATATCATGTTCAGGTATGAACTGAAACATGGTTTGTTTGTTTTTTATTGTTTCCATTATGAGCAGAGGCTTTTCATCATACTAGGATAAAGTACCCACCTGCTGGAGTCTTTATTATCTATTCAAAATCCAGGGAAATTCCCAAAGGACATTGGGAGTTGGGAGGTCACTTATGCAGTAGCAAATGCAAAGCAGATTTTTTTGAGACAAACACACTGAATATTGACAATGATTCACACTAATTAAGAGAAAGAGAATCTTGGAGATACTGTATTTCAAGGCATATTAGCAGTGGGGCCATTGTCCTAAAAATTGAAGAGAATTAAAAATTAGTCCAGAGTTACTGTTAGCAGCAAACTAGAGCTTAGAAAACTTTTCATTATAGAAAGAAATTGAATAATAAATATTGGAATGTGATTAAGTAATTGGTAAAAGGTTGTAATGAAGAAACAAAAGTTTGATTGAGTAGTGTGGTCCTAAATTGGCAAATAGAAAGACTTGTGATTATGTTTTTCTAATTGAAGACACTGTAGTTAGTTCTGTAGTGTAGAAAACTCAGTTATTGAAATTGAAATGAAAGATGACCAAGATAATTGTCAGTTAAATTATTTTGAATGCACAAATAATCTAGATTGATGTGAGCTTTAGAACTTTGAATCTTGGGACATGTGGCATGGTCAGATATATGACATAAAAATTTAAATTTTCTCATCACAGAATTATGTACATTTAGTTAAGTCTAAGAAGACAATTAATTATCTTTGTTGATAGCTGATCAAACAACAAAGTATTTTCTTTAGAGAGAAAAATAACTATTTCTGCAGATATATGTACAGCTACATATAGTTTTATCTGTGAATCTCATAATCCTTGAACTAGCAAAAAATAATTGATAACATTAAAAGAGTGTATGTATTGTGATTAATTAAAATTCTCTGCTATAGAAATTCTTTTCTATTAGTTTTATGTGAGACTAAGGCAAATGAAGAAAAATACATCACAAAATATCTGTGTGACCATCAAGAAAAAATATAACAAGAACATAAGAAGAGGATTTAGAATATAAGATCTATAAGTCTAAAATATATCCTTTATATAATAACACACCTGTACCCATTTGGTAAGCTTCTATGTTTTTCTTGATATGAAGTACATGCTGTGTTACCCTAGAACCAATTCTCAGAGTTGCAATTAGCAACTACCACAGAACACAAACTGCAACTCTGCCCATTCCTACTGCAGATCACACAGACTATCTCCCTCTGGCCTTGCCTCCCTGCATTGTCTCTATGACTAAACTCTCAACTCCAGTAGACAACAGAAGTCATATATGCAAGAAGACAAAGGATGCTAGCCTTAGATCTTTTATATACTCCTTGATCTCCCAAGTTCATTTCAATTTTAAAAATTTTTGCAAACATTCTTAGGCATCTACAGAATAGTATTCCATGCTTTCATCTTGTGGGATATATGGAATTTGTTGCATTGTGAGAATGTATATAGTCAAAGAAGAAACAATGAGTACATGGCAAGTTGATAGGTATTATGGTATAGTACTTCTACTCCAGATTCTAAGTAAGAAGTACTAAATTCAAGATTTAGTACTTATATATCATATTGATCTATCTCTCTATCTCTCTATCTCTATCTATCTATCTATCTATCTATCTATCTATCTATCTATCTATCATCTATCACTTATTTTTAATCTACCTTACTATGCAGCATATGCTGGTCTTGAATTCTGTGTACTGAGGAATTTATTACCATATCTAGGTGCATCAAATAATGTCAAGTGTTATTCTTAAATTTTCAGAAAATGCTTAATTATTATTTTCTTAGATGCCATATATTGTTTCATGGGTAAATGAAGGAATTAAATTGAATGTGTTTGTGTGCTTAGGAACTAAGTGCTAAACTTTATATAAAAAGAAATGCTTAGATTACAAATTATATACTTTAGAATATATAAACAGTTGCTTTCTTTCCTTCTATTAGTTGTTAGTTTTTGTTCTTCAGCTCACAGGTACACTGTAATGTCTAAGTGTCAAAGCAAGGTTTGTAGACAATTCCTACCTGAAATTAGTTTTGTTCAGACTTCTCATATTTTGTATCATTGGTAAATAAGAATTGCTTTGTCCATTATTAACTCCAACGTACAACTTTTGTCATTATTTAAGTAGGTCCTTTTTGCAACAGAAAATGGCAATGGCTCTATTCTACCATGATTAAAGCAAGTTACAAGGCCTGGTATAATTCTCATACTACTGCAACACTAGAAGGTGGTACCATCAGCTCAGGCTATGGCTAGAGGCCCTGCAGGACACTAATGAAATATAACATTCTACACACAGTCTATTACCCACCCACCAACTCTTTCAGAACCACTTCCCAGTAGAATGTGACACTTATCTGGCATATATTCGCATATAAGTAATTTTCCTGGGGTCCAGCTCATTTTTTTTTCAGGTTGTATCTACCCTGTAGCTAGACTCCTAGCTGCATTCATGTCTGTCTTGGGCTTTTCAATTTTAATGTTAGCTAGAGTGCTAGAATCAGGATCTTCCTAGAGAACCAGCTGTCAACACCATGCTGGCCTTAGTGGAAGGTTGCCTGTTTAGTAGGTTCCATCTCCATCTACTGTCTTTTCTTTAAAGTCTCCTTGATAACCTAATAATATCACTGCACTTGAATGACTTTCCTGATTCTCAGGACACAAATACATGATCATAGAGCTTGAAAATATCACACAAATTTAAAATTTAGCATTAGATAAAATTAGAGATTGTTCTCATACAACAGCACCCTCAATATTGACAACAGTTGGACTTTGACTCATGTTGTTTTTATTTATCTCTTTTGTTTCGAAAATGTTTACAGGTATATAATCTTCTGCTAGTTGGCCAGGCCTTCACAGCTTATACCACAATAAAATAAAATAACATATTGATTGTGTAGTAAATTTTATTAATTTTTGAATATTATTGGCCCCTGTTGACATCCTATTCTTGATAGTTATACAGATGGGAATCTATCAGTATCATCCCATCATTATGCTTATCTGTAGTATAACTTAGATTCCTTTTATAATTTGAAGTTCTTTGCTACTCCTCACATTCTTAAACTTGTTTTAAATTCTGCCAACTCCTTTTCCAACTTAAGTGATTCTGTTACATTTTCATGTACATGTTTATGCTGATATATATATTATATAACTTTTACTATCTGTTCCTGGTGTATTTAAATATAATTTTTTCATTTTTGATATAAAATATGTCATAGAATCTTTTGCCTTAATATATTATTTCCTTAGTTTCTATTTAGAAGTATAGATAAGTGCTCCTGTTTGTGCAGACCAAATCAGTACTGTGGTAGTAAACAATTAAATAAAAAATCTTTGAAACAGGGAACAGAATGAAAATTTCCTTCTTTTACATTGTTTAGCTCAGCTATTTTCACGCAGTGATAGAAGGTTGAATGATGTACAACTTAGAAAACTGGAGAGTGTTGTTCTATAAAGACCATGAGTTGTCATCTCAAATATTTTTGAATACCTATATAAAGAGGAAAAAAACAGGAGAAAACATGAAGAAAAACAATGCTTGTAAACCATCACTGGCAAGGTAACTTAGTATTGACATTATGGAAAAGAGTAAGAATTCATTGAAATGAAAAAAATAGGATAAAGAAAACATTGCATATTTTTAAACTTGAATACTATTTTGGCTCAGAAAAGGAGAAACTACTGTTATCAACAATCTAGATGAACCTAAAAAAGCATTATGCTAGGTACAATAATGAAGAAACAGAAAGAATAAGTGACACTTATATTTTCTAGTAAAGAACAAAATTTATCAAAACCAGAAGAAGGAAGAAAGGATGATTATCAAATGGTTCAAGACTTAAATAGAAGGGAAAGATGGTCTCAGATCTACTATGTAGTACAGGAACATTACAAGCAATAAATAATGTCTTTAGAAATATTAAGAGAAAGTTTGAATGGTTTTTAAAAAGTGGCAGAAACGTTGACTGATTTTATCTCACATTGAACATCATGCTATACTAGAATATATATGTACATATGTGTATATATGTATATATATATATATATATATATATATATATATATATATATATATCATGAGACTAATAAGTATTGAAGGCTTACTTATGTTTTTTTGTTTTGTTTTGTTTTTTTAATTTACAGCCGGTAGCAATTCATTCCTAATTGCTGTTTTTGCTTGTAGTCACCTGGAGTTTGTGCTTCTTTTATCTAAAGACCCTTTTCGTGTATGTTATCTCACTTTGTTTCTGCCATTTACACAACAAAAATAAATAAGGGAAGCATGAACCTCAGTTGTATTTTCTTTATTTCAGGACCATTCCATACAAAAGTCTACTTGGAAATCCCAAATTTTAAAAATGATAAAAGACTGCCAGAGAGTGGGTAGTGATTGCTGCTATTGTTATTCGGTTAGAAAACATTAAGATGCAACTACTTAATTCAGAAGACTTTAGAGTTAAAATATCTTGAGGAATTATCTATCACAGTACATTTCAAATAATCTAAGCATGTAATCTCCTCCATTAGCCAAGCCATCTGACACACTGCCAGCCTCCCACCTGGGGAGACAAACAAAGGCTCTCTGTGGACTGTCACCTCTTGTCAAAGCAAGCACTGACTTATTTTGGCAAAGAGCCAGACGTTATCATTCAGTCTTTTACTACAAATCAAGATGCCTGGCTAAAAATAGCATAGCACAGGTTGGTTACTTGCTCAAATATGATTTCAAGACACTATAGACAATCATTATCCTCAAGATAAACTGATAAAATTATTAAAGATGCATGAAGTATTATTTCCTAACATGACTTCCTCATACCCTTTGAGTAATGCTCTTTTGATTTTTACTGATGGCTCCTCTAGAGGATGAACTGGGTATCTTATGAATAAACAAAAGGTAGTCATAGAAATTCCTGGTCTCTCAGCTCAGCTAGCTGAATTACCCACAGTATTAAATGTTTATCAGACTTTGATTGGTGCTTTCAGTCTTTTCACTGTTAGCCTATATGTAGCCAAATCAGTTCCTTTGTTAGAAACATGTGGTACATTTAATTTTAATACCACAGCAGTACCTCTATTTTCACAATTGCAAAATGTCATTCTTGCTCGAAAAAATCAGTTTTATATTGGTCGTATACGAGCTCATTCTGGTCTTCCTGGACCATTAGCTGCAGGCAATGACTTCATTGACAGAGTTCTTGTAAGAGAAGTCTTAGTTTCAGATCCTGTTGCGTTGGCTAGATGTGACCATGATAAATTCCATCTTTCTAGCTATACCTTAAGGCTCCGACATAAGATTACCAAGGAGCAAGCCAGAATGATTGTAAAACAATGCCCAACATGTGTTACATTATCTTCATTTCTGCATTTTCGGGTAAATCCAAGAGGCCTTATGCCCAATCATATTTGGCAGATGGATGTAACTCATTATTCAGAATTTGGAAAGCTTAAATATATTCATATCTGTATTGACTTGTTCAGGATTTCTATTTACTTCTCTGCATTCTGGAGAAGCCTCTAGAAATGTAATTGATTACTATTTACAAGCCTTTAATATTATGGAATTACCTTAAGTGATTAAGACAGATAATGGGCCAGCTTACACTGGCAAAAATTTTATATTATTTTGCAAAGAATTTGGTGTTGAACATAAAACTGGAATTCCTTATAACCCTATGGGACAAGGAATTGTTGAACTTGCACACCCCACTCTGAAAAATTGGCTTTTAAAAACTAAAGGAGGAGAATTATATCCTTCTAGATCTTCAAAGCCACACCTTGCCTTTGTTTTATTTGTTTTAAACTTCCTGCAGACTGACATTAAAAGTCATTCTGATGTTGACTGCCGCTGGCATCCAAACACTTCACGTTCGTATGCCATGGTGAAATGGTGAGATCCACTTACTAACACATGGAGTGGCCCAGATTCTGTTCTAGTTTGGGGCAGAGACTTCGTGTGTATCTTTCCTCAGAAAGAAGATAGGGCATGATGGCTGCCTGAAAGATTGGTTCACCAGGTGGATGCAGGTCCACAGTCTTTTTAGTAAATGTGCTTAAATTTACTGCTGAAAAATCTTTTTTTTTTTTTGAGAGCTAATAATTTCTTTGTCACTCTCAGAGCACCTCCTTCCTTTACCTGAAAGCTCACTCCTGGAATGCACAGAAAATCAAAGCTTGCTCACTCCCAGAGCACAAAGACACTCTAAGCTCAATCCCAGAGCTTCTAGCCTGGAAATTACTATTTTGCAACTGAATTGAAGGCCTATTCTCCAGACAAAGTTGTTGAAAGTGTTCCTAGCTTGGGAGCTGCTATTTTGCAACTCAATTATGTGTCTACGCCCATCAACACACCAGCGCTGCTTCCTGTGGACTTCAGAAAGAGTGAACTCCAGAGAGACTATGACAGTTTGGCATCACAGGTGATAAAGGCATGTTGTGGCATTGGCTGTATGGGAATAAGGTGCACTTTGAAAACCTATGTTCAGCGAAAAGGTCTCTGGTACTCTCAACCTAACACAGGTTCACATGTTTTTTAAGCACGAAAATAGCCCCATTTGTAGAATACAAACGAGCTGTACGTGATTTCCAAAGACAGGTAAGACAGTTGTCAGTAGATATTTAACTACAGGCAAGATTGCCAAGGCACCATGAAAATTCCTATGCAAAATTATGGTGCATGATTATGCCCTAGTTCAGCTAATTTTTAATAACAGGGATTTATTGTAATCTACTCCATTAGCCAAGCCATCCAAAACACTGCCAGCCTCTGCCTGGAAGTGGCTATTCCACCTGGGGAGAAAAACAAAGGCTTTGTGTGGACTGTCACCTCTCTTCAAATCAGCAACTTAGAAGTCCACCCACCAAGCTACAAGATCACCCACAGCTGGAGGCTTCCAAGTTGCTGAGACACTGGAGCCTGAAATTTACTGCAATATTTACATTATGCAAATATCATGGAACCTAGAGTCTTGCTTTCATTTCTGTACTTTGTATATATACCTGATTCTCTCAGTAAAATTTGAACCTTGATCAGAATACTTGTCTTGGTTTCATTTATTACTTGCACATTTTGAACCCTCTTTTTCCAGGTCCATGTCCTCCACCCAGGAAGAATCCAGTTTCTGAAGCTGCAGGCAACTTCATAAACACTCTGAGTATCTTTCTATATAAAATTATATGCATTATGCTTGATTACATCCAATAATACCATATTTGTTTCTTTGCAAGGCAGCTCAAGCTTTAATTAAATCATGATTACAGTGCAATGTTTGTTCCTGAAATTTGATCCCAACTTTGTTCTGTTGGTAAACATAGAATAAATCACACAGTTCTCATGAATGAAGTCCTTATAAAACCTTATAGACAGGGATTATTTATTTGTAAGTTTATCTAAGTGACAATTTAACATTTTCCTTGAGCTGACTTGATTTGAAGAATGTGTGACTTGGTGATGATTAATAAAATTTAAAAATATCAAAACAAGGTTATTAGAGCAGCTGGGACAGGGGCCTTCCTGTCTTCATCATCTACA
>JADRCD010205188.1:0-34570 GCA_019843815.1 Montemys delectorum | reverse complement strand
TTTTTTTTTTTTAAACTAACTAAATGTGTGTTGTTAAATTCAAAATCAGAAGAAAGTCTGATTACTTGAGAACAAGAAGAATAAAGACAGGAGCATGAATTCCTCCTAAGGCTAAAAGAAGCGCCTATGTACACCCCCTAATTTGCTTTGTCATTTCAGATCTCTGATAAGTTCTGAACATTTTTGAGGGAGGGATGGCAGCAAAGCCATAATGTCTGTGCCAAGACAAATATTTTCCAGACACATCATTTTAAATGTAAATCTTAATTTGGCCCATAGGTTTTTTTTATCTTTTATATTTAATCTTACAATAGGGAAATTAATTCAAGAGAAATGCGGCATGAAGCAGTTGTAAAGAGTTGCTCTCTCCTGAACCATGTAATCTCCCAATCAAGATGTAAACAACCTATTCAGAATCCTGAAACTCGAGAATGAGCTGCAAGCGATCTTCAGAAAAATGTCTCTAATAAAATGGGCAATGGGAGAGCGGGAGGAAGAAACGTGGGCCCAGAACGCAAGGTTTTGGATTTGTTTTTAAAGGTCACCTGGGAAACAGGTTGGAGGTAGTGCCTTGTGCGACACTGCAGGCGTCATTCAGAAATGTGGTTAGGAGAGGGTCTTAATTCAGATACCTTGATTAGATAGCTGGACGTAAAAATCAAGAGTCGCAGGAGAGTGGAGGGATCAGTGAGTAGATAAAAAGTGTTGGCTGAGGCTGGCAACCTGAATCCCATTGCCAGGATGGGCATGGTGGAAGGAGAGGACCAACTTCCTATAAGCTTTCCTCTGACCTCCATAGTCATACTGTGGCACACTCCCGTCATCCTATACCACCCCGCCCCCCCCAACACACGAACGTTCTTGCATGCACATGTGCACAGACACAAATGCATATGTACATTGCTAAACAGTCAAATCGACTCTCATCTTTTCCCCCTAGGATAGAACCTTTGAATTAAGGAAGCCCCTCTTCTTCCTAGTTAATCTCCATCACTTATCTGTCATTTCCTAGAAATATGGTCAGCATTTGCGAGGCAGAATAGAGAGGCTTTGAAATTGTTTTCTTCAAAACTGTTTTTGAAAACAGCAGTTGGGCTTCCCCCTATACTCAAATCAAAAAAAGCCAAACAAAAAAAAAAAAAAGCCAGCCTTGTAGTAGACGTAGATTATTAATGATATAAGGAAGGGATTAGGGATTTATTTTACAACAGATGAGGATTTTATTTTAAGCTTCAAGCAACCAGTTGCTGTAGGAAAAGCAGGCACGGAAGACACTGGAGATGTTCTTAGAGAGTTGAGGGCCGCCGCACGGCATTCTATGACAGTATTGGGGGAGGGCTAAGAAACTTATTTACTAACTTCTTGTACATAAAGGAAGTTTCCGTAGTTTCCCTTGAAGCACATGAAGCAGAAAATAGCTTTTAAAGAAACACACGTAAAAGTGAAACCAGACCTTTCCATAGAGATTTGAGGTTTTGAATTCTGTCAAGGGAAAGTGGTGCCATTTCTATTGATATGTTCACCTCCCCCCATAGATTTCTATTTTAATTTTAAAATGAGAGGTTATTAAAATGGTGGCTGCCTGGAGGTTTTGCAGTATAAATCACTGAGGAAAACAATGATAGTTGATTACTAGTCTTTTTCCTCTTCCCTCTACCCTTCTCCTCCTCCTCGTGTTCTCCTTCTTCTCTTTGAGACTGGGTTTCTCTGGGTAGCTCAGGAAAGCCTTAATTTTGAAGTCTTTGTGCCTCGGCCTCCTGAGAGCTGGGATTTTGGGACCTTGGTGTCTCCACTCCTAGCTTTCGGCCCTTAAGTTGTAAGGATCACAGTGAAAGTAAACATTTGTGTCACCATGCCACACTGTTGGGCTACCTCAGGCAGCGGAAGGGACCAAGGGCAACTGGTTTGAAGTTCTTTTTCTTCCTTCACACCAGTCATTGGGCTGTGGAGCTAAGGGTATTCCTAAACCAGAAGCAGTTATTTAAGTCTTTGTTTGTTTGTTTAAGATAAGATCTCATTATGTAGCTTTGGCTGGTCTGAAACCGCTATGAAGAGCAGGCCTGTTGGTCTGAATTCATAGAGATCCTCCTACCTCTGCCTCCAGGGTACTGGGATTAAAGGTATATACCACTCAATCCTGCAAATTCTTTAGGGTCTTAAAGGCAGTCTATCCTGTGTCCTAGAATACAGTTGTCTTTTCTCAGTCTTCCAGTAGCTAACCCAAGTTCTTAAAGTGAAATTTTGTTCTAATTTTTTTCTCCCAACACAAATGCTGCAAAAAGTTGAAGCATGAGCAGGACCATATACTGTTTTCTTGCTGTTTTTCTCATGGGAAGAGCTGTTTAAGACTCTGGACAGTTATAGTGCTGCACACCTTTAATCCTAACACGTGGGAGGTAGAGGTGGGTGGATCTCAGTGAGTTCAAGACCAACTTGGTCTACATAGTGAGTTCCAGGACAGCCAGGGATACGCAGAGAGATTCTATCTCGACAAACAAAACCCGCCCCCAAACAAACAAAACTCCTTCCCATTTTGTGTCCTCCCCCTTGGGAAAAAAATTACTACCTTTTCCTTCAAAGTTATGCAACTAGAAATATGTGGCAGGGGATTTTTAAAAGTTTGTCACAAGAATGTACATGTTTAGCTCATGGAAATGCATGTGTGTTTGGAATAAATTCTGCCCCAAGTTCCTTAGCTCTTAAACTGTGACTGTACCTACATATTCCATCTCTCTCTTAAAGTCACATATGGTGAGCTGAGTTTTTTAAAAAAAAAAATATCTTCCTGAAGAGTACCATTCATTTAAAATTGATTTTTTTTTTTACCCAATACCACTGGATATTTTCTTTTCAGGACCGATAGAGTCAAAATGGTCTTTCCTAAATGCTTATTATTTAACACAGTTTATTACAGCACACATGTCCCCTTCAAATGAAGAAAACAACTATAACCAGTTTTATAAGCATTATGAACTTATACCACCACAACAACGTGTAAACTTATAAACATGGGCATTATCCTATTAGCAGCTGAACTCTGGAGCAGTGATTCTCAACTGGTGGGTCATGATCCCTCTGGGGTCAAATGACTCCTTCACAGGGATATCATATCAGATATTCTGGATATTGGACATTTACATTACAATTATAACAAAAGCAAAATTACAGTTATGAAGTAGCAATGAAATAATTTTATGGTTGGGGGTCACCCCAACCTGAGGAACTATATTTATTAAAAGGTCACAGTGTCAGAAGTTTGAGAACCCTGTTCTGGTGTCTGTCTTCCTGGAGCTGTGAGCTTATGGATTTGCACTTCATTTTGCTAAGGTCATTTGCTTAGAACCCCCAATAAAACTATGCTTGGCTTTTCCACACCTTTTGCCACATAGTGCCGACAAATCTAGAACCCTGGGATGGTTTTCAGAATTTGAATTTATTGTGTTCTGCTCTTACCTGCCTTCCTATTAGTGATTGGAAGAGAAGATGGAGGGAGGGGTGACCTTTTGGATGGAGAAAGGTTGTAAGCGTCTCTCTGGGACGTTTATCTTCTGGCCCACTAACGATGAATCAATTTAAAACCATTAAGATTTTGTTTACTTCTAAGGTTACACAAACTTTCCGCAAAGGAGGTTATGGAATCTTATTTTCCAATCGGAGTAAGAGCGCTCTATGGGGGCGTGGGAGTAGCTGCCAGCCCCACTGTGATAGAGCCCTTAGGTCTAGGAGTATGTTGCCTGAATTGCCCATCTATAAATGCAGCTTTGTGCTTAGCACAGAGGATCGTGGTCTGGTTTTTTTGTTTTGTTTTGTTTTTTTGTTTGTTTTTGTTTGTTTGTTTTTGTTTTTGCTTTTTGTTTTTTTGAAACTGCAGGGCTATGATGGACTGTTGTGCAGCTCAGGGGTGCCTCACTTAAATACTTTTCTAGTAGGACTGTTTGGTTTTTGTTTTGTTTTGTTTTGAAAGGAGGGTGCTCTACCCACTAATAGATCACTTCCACAGTTGCTCTCAGGAGAACGTCACTTTCTTGTGTGGATATTTTCTAGTTTTAAATGAATTTCCCTCTGAGATTCCATGATGAAAGGGTTAGGAGAGTCATTGAATATGAGTCTGAGGAAAGCTTCATGGCGATGATCAGAGGACTTTTATTGTACAATTACTGCTTTTTAAGGTGGCATATTCTTGGGAGTCCTTTTTAACCTTAAAAAACTACGTGTGTCCCTTTTAACACTTCTTAGAAGCCAGATGCGAGTCTAAGAAGAAAGGACCTGGAAATAGCAGTGTGTGCTCGGGAGATCTTTTGATTTGCTTTGGCTTTTTGAGATGGGGGGGGGGGTCTCACATTATAGCCCAGGTTACCCTCCAACTCAGGGCAAGCCTTTTGCCTCAGCCTCCTGAAGGCTTGGATTGTAGACCTTGAGCAGCATGTCTGCCTGCATGGAGACTCTTTGACCATTCGTTTGGCGCCACTAGCTTCCAAGCAGGGCTAGAGTAGGAAGGCAGCAGGTGTCACCTCTCTCAGGTCTCACAGATCAAAGTGGAAAAGTGAAATCATATAGTAGGCTTAAGGAGGGAAGCACAAGGAGGCATGGGTGGGGGGGAGAAGGATCTCTAATTGCTTATCCAGGGACCAACGAGAAACTGCTTTGAGAAAGAACTTGGTGAAAAGAGACATGGAGGTCTTAGGATACATATGACTTAAATTTATTTTTTAATTTTTGCAGTGCTGGGGAGGGGGCCAAACACATACATGTATATATATATATGTATATATATATATACATATATATACACACACACATATATGTCCACACATATAAACATTCACATATATATATATATATGTATATATGTATATATACACACACATATATACATGTACAAACACACATATGTACATATACACACACATACATGCAAGTGGCTTTTTCATTGCATGGCAAGGGATGTAGCTGTGTGGTACTTGTTCAGCATGCATAATCCCTGAGTCCCCAGAAACACACCCACACACCCACAACCCCCCCCCCCACACACACACAAACAATCACTTGGGTGTCCAGATGTACTATATTAGATGGTTTTCTCTCTAGACTTATATAACATCTCCCTCTGTTGCTTCTTTGCTTTTCTTTTGAAATTCCAGTCTGATGTTATCACAGCGGACATGGTGTAATCTCTCCCTCTCTGTCTTCTTCTTTCCTTCCTTCTTTTCCTTCTCTTCCCCCCCGCCCCCCCTTCCTTTTGCCGAAACTGCCGTCAGATGTTATCTTGGGGTGAGGTCATGTGGCTGCCACTTTGAATTGGGGTCAAAGCCTTCAGAAAAGCTCCTCAACGTCTTTCTAGAGTCATAAAAGTTGGCCTTTCAAGATCTTGCGCTGGTTCGGGGCTACCATCTGTTTCTGCCCACACTTTTAACTTCTTCCATTCACTGCAGGTAATGGGACTTCTGACCAACCACGGTGGGGTACCGCACCAGCCTCAGACCGACTATGCTCTCTCCCCTCTCACTGGGGGCCTGGAACCTACGACCACGGTGTCAGCCAGCTGCAGTCAGAGACTGGAACATATGAAGAATGTGGACAGTCTGCCCACATCGCAGCCCTATTGTCCCCCCACCTATAGCACCGCGGGCTACAGTATGGACCCTGTCACAGGCTACCAGTATGGGCAGTATGGACAAAGTAAGCCTTGGACGTTCTAGGGGGTAGTTCCTCCTGGAAGGGAGAGAGATTGCCTCTTGTTTGAGAACGGGTAACTGGAGGCATGCTTCAGCCTTTCATCCCGGTATCAGTTTTGTGGCAAAGCCAGCTGATTGCTACAGCACAGGCTCCCTTGTGTAATTATTTGCTTAACTGATGTCAATAACATCTTGCAGTTATTAATTGCTGGGACGGAAAACCGGATTGTCAGTAGGTAAAACACGGAGGTTGGCCAAAATGAAATAACCTCTGGCATTAGAAACACATGTTCTTAATGAGGTCAGCGCCAGGATCATATGGGGATAAGCCCAGGACACAGAGTTGTGTCAAACTTGTCTCAGGAATAAAAATATTAGTCTCGATCCTTTGATACCGTGGTATTAGATATGACATTGTCAGCTGATCTTGCCCCTAACTGTGAATTGTCCCAGCATGACCTAAAAAGCTGCGTGTGTTTCCTTACAGGTGCCTTTCATTATCTCAAGCCAGATATTGCATAAGTGAACTGTCCACTTGGAGCCCTGTTTCCGGCCTCCACAGACTAGACATGAAGAATCTTCTCAGAAACAAAACAATAAAAAAAAATTTAAAAAACAAACAAAAAATAAATGAAAAAAAAATCAGCTTTCGGGGGAGGTGGAGACAAAAGAAAGTGATCGATCTTCTTTCTCCAGTAGTTGCTTTCAGATTCTTTGAACATATTGGACAAAAAGCAGGGGAGATAGGGAAGACCCAGAGCTATAACATGCACCATTGTAAGACAGTGATGTAACTGGCTACATATCAAAATGTCCCCAACTCTTTGTTGTGATCTAAGAAGTTAAAACATTCCGTGTGTGTGTGTGTGTGTGTGTGTGTGTGTGTGTGTGTGTGTGTGTGTGAGAGAGAGAGAGAGAGAGAGAGAGAGAGAGAGAGAGAGAGAGAGAGAGAGAGAGAGGAGAGAGAGATTGATTTGCATGGGCTGGTTTGAGTAAGCAGAATGTTCCCATATATTGTAGTTGAATTCTTGAAAGTTAACAGGTTTGATGTCTAAGGCTGACCGAGTTTATGACTTTCACACTGATTACATAATCAATTGGGAATGGAGGAATCCTTGACTTTGACACACTGGAAACTGATATGAAAATCAACACCACCATTTTATAGGGCGCTAGACTAGATGTGAAGGATCTCCCCAATAAATTATTTACCATACCTTCATTCATTATCTAGTTATCAACCAATGTCCCTGACGTGTCTTGTAAAAAGATGTGAGATGATGAGAAAAAGAGTGTTACCTGCTGTGGGGATAGATGGATGCCATTTACTTCCCAAGTCACATTGACTTGGAAGCCAGTCTGGGTGGGGGGAAGGGCATGATGGAGAGGAAGTGACACCCATCACGTATCTGCTTCTCAGCGTGCAATACTGTGTACCTCACAGATGCTTTGGCAGTGGCCAAGGTGATAGAAATGAAATCAGAACTATATTTTTGCAGGTGTTTTTATTTTTGCAGCCCATAACTCATCGCAGTAGAATGCAGTGATGTTTGCTCGTTGCCAAACAACTCACATCCTGCTTGCTCCTTTTGCTCAGAGACCATGTCTGAGAATCAAGCTTTCTATAGCGATGGTGTTTACATTCGTCTCTTTTCTACGAAAGGCGGGGCTAGAGCAGAAATGTCCACGTGGCTCTCATGGACTTTTAAATTATACAATGATACCCAATAGTAAAGGATGATACGGAAAAGGTTTACATACATTCATGTGGTGACATTTAGGATGTCAATAAATCTGTGCTTTGAAATGTTAAGAGGAAGATGAAGGTGGGCGGTGCTGTTATTTATTTCTTTCTATTCTTGGAACCATGAATGAGGTAGGCACAAATACATTCCCTTTAGATTTACGAACAATGAGGTAGTGTGTTAGCAGGACTAGACTTAGAACTGAGTTATTTTATATGTTGGGCAAGGGTGATGGAACAGGAGACGTGGTATCTTTGTGTTGCAGCCTCAACCAACAATGATGTGTTGTAAAAATGTCTTTCATGTAAAAAGTGCAGTAAATATTTACTATTTATAATGAATAAACAGTTAATGAAAATGTGCCCAGCACTCCTGTTTTTTTTTTTGCGGGGTGGAGGTGGGGGTGAGGAGTAGGGCTGAGGATGGAATGCAGAATGAATGAGAAAGATGGCTGGCTCAGGAGGGCACTATGGAGCCATCCTCCTGCTGGTCCTTTGTACATGGGACTGTGACATGGACAAGAGTTACATATGAACACAAGATGCTGGCTTAAACACATTCTGCAGGACTGAGCTTACAATGTCAGGCATGTGGAACCTAGGAGCGCACCCTCCCACTCTGTCTACCATCTTTGGTTTCTTTGATTCTTGCAGAGATGTCGATTCATTTCAGCCTCATTTATAAACATGTTCTCCAGTACACTGGGATCTAACTTCATCTCCCAAACTTCTCCACATTAAGAATTTTATTTTAGACTTTTGTTTTAGCAACTCATTTCAGTCTTGGAAGGAAACAGCACTGTCTATTTCTGTCCGAGTTTTCCTTTCTTTCTCTTCTCCCCCAACTCCTTCTCACACTTATTTCATGAGAGTCTAGATGTTCCAGGCAGAACACTAGACATTAGTACTGTGACAGCACAATGTGATGAGTCAGAGGCTGAACATGCTGCTTCAATATATTTGGATGATTATTTATTATGAGGCGATTAATCACAATACCTACTATTTCTCGTATTCACTTACTCCTCTCAACGTCTCACATGATATCATTTCAACTCTGTGACAGCCGTCTGTGACAAGAAATTGCTGTATTGGGTAGCATTGATGTAGAACATTCTAGAACTTTGTGGTAGGGAGTTCTGTTGGTCAGCTGATCTAAAGCACATAGGATTTTAACTATCCCAAAGAAATGATATACAGTAGATAAAAGTTTCCCAATTTTAAAAATGCCTATACTCTTTTTAGCTTCCACATGTTCTTTTTGATCCACCATGTTGCTTTTTTTCTGACAATGGTCTTTTCAAAAAAAAAAAAAAAATGCAGTCATAGGAAAGGAAGATAAGTGTCACCAAACCTTTGGTTTTTGTCATTTCTCCCAGGAATCCTGTGAGGTGGGTGTCTTTTGCCTTGCTTTACAGCTGAGTGGACCCAGGTCCAGAGTTAGTAAATTAGGCTGGGCTAATACCACCTATAGGAGCAGCAGAAGCAGAGCTCAATGTTTAGCAAACATAAGAGTAGAGGCTGCATAATTTTACTTCTCCAAAAGCTGCTTCAAATACCCATTGCGTTATGTCAACCGAGTCTTGTGCCAAACCCAAGTTGAAAACAGGCATTTAAAAAAGTAATTCATTCTCGGTGCAATGAGAGACACGCTGCCAGGACTCGGGTTTCACAACAGAAGCTGGTCTTCCTAGGGCCCTCTCCTGCCTACCTCCTGACCCCAGGACCTGCCATGTGGGGCCCAGCTCTCTTTCTGATATATGTCTTTATGCCCTTCTCTTATTTCTGGATGTCTTCGAAGCTATTGCTCTGTTGGTAGTTCTCATGTTCAAAGTCTCCATAGATCTTTTCTTGCTCTGATTTTTTTTTTTTTTTTTTTTGTCTAATCAATCTCCAAGAAATTGAACGCCTGACCTCCCCTGGACTGGAGTCCCGGCTCTCATCTTCTGGGACAAGCCACACTGAGGACTCTGAACCTTTGACATTTAACTAAGATTGACCCCGTTTAAATGTGAAGTTCTCTCCTTGATCATATCACCATTCGTGTGTATTTGAAAGGCTAAAAGTAAAAAGTACAATCAGAATTAAAGATTGTCAGATTGTGGCCATCCTATGGTCAGCTTGACGAGTCATTCCTATGCAGTTTCACTAGGAACAGGCATCATATTTCACAAATATTTTATTCCTGTAACTCAATCTGGTGGTGTATTTACACATACACACACACACACACACACACATACACACACACACACATGAATATTCAAGCACAGGTGAAAGGGATGCTTAAATGGACAAAGGCTTCTTGCTCATGATTGTGAATTTAGAAATGGAGGAGAGGATGGGTAAATGCATGATCTCTGTGGATAATGGATGGAAGAATCTGTTTTCACACTGTATCAATTAGAGTTAAAATTAGCACCTAGGACCAGGGTTTCTATAGCGGCAAACTTATCCTGGGGACAAAGAATTAGGTCTTAGTTATTGTGAGTGAATGTTTTTGGTGTTCAACAATTCATAGTTAAACAGAGCTGATATCAAACCAAAAAGCACCAGTGTCAAGAGGCAAGATGTATGACAGACCCTAGGTGTAGACAAGCCCTGACAGACCCGAAGGTTAGCTTTGGATGAGATGTATGAAGGAGATGGGGAAGAGTGTTTGTCTGGGGCTTCTCGCTAGAACAGCTGTGGTCTAAGCCACATTTACCTTTTTCATAGAGCCTTCTCAGTACTGCTGAGCTCATCCCAGGAGCTCAGAACCAAGTCTCACCCACAATAGGTACCAGGAACCCACCCGTGGAATGAATGAACGAATGAATGAACAAAGAACTAATGAAGAGATCAAGACTTTTCTCTTGATCTCTAGACAAGAGGACATTTGATTTGACCAAAGGCTGAACTTAGATTGGTACAAAGACCAAGAAAGCCAGTATGTCCTCTATTATAGTGTTTCTGATGGACATTGGGGGTCCAACAGGAAATTTGTTGAGTTTAACACACACACACACACACACACACACACACACAGAGAGAGAGAGAGAGAGAGAGAGAGAGAGAGAGAGAGAGAGAGAGAGAGAGAGAGAGAGAGAGAGAGAGAGAGACAGAGAGAGAGACAGAGAGACAGAGAGAGAGACAGAGAGGGAGAGGGAGAGGGAGAGGGAGGAGAGGGAGAGGGAGAGAGAGTTGGTTTTAGGTCCATCTTTGACCATAATGAGGCCTTGAAGCCTTATCTGCATATCACAAAGTACGTTTACCTTGTCACACTTGAGGAGTTACTTTGAAATATGGTGACACACAAGTCTAACCTTCCTCATTGGGTTGGTCCTCACCCTCATTTCTCCTCTTAAGTCAGAGAGCAGGGTGTGGAGGCTCAGATGGTCCAGTGATGGTGTGTGAGATATGTAGTATATTTGGATGGTCAGCGGAGCTGTTCTCACACCATGGCCTCTTCAGCAAGAGGCTTTCAAAGCATATCCATTAGACATCAGTCCTGCTTGGCTTCCCAAGCAGTGTAGGAACATTTTGTTTTCCATGTTCCTGTGACCCTGTGGCATTCTGGAGAACTCTGAGCACACCATTGTCCTGTTCATCTGGCTTCCCCACTCCATTTAGTCCAGGACTCACACAATACCTGAGTCTCAGAAAGAATTCGGCCCATGATGGATCTTTTTATTATTTGAATTCGGTGGGAGACGGGCTGTGATTTCTATCTTCCAATTACTAATGAATATATTGCATATTTTCAGAGATCCTTGTTCACGCTGGGAGGTGGGGCTTCAGTAGAAACAAAACAGTTCCTGCTTTCAGAAGATTGCAGGATAATGAGCCCACTCAGTAAGGAGGGTTCAGGCACCAAGTAATATGTAAGCAATGGCTTATATAGGACCCACGGAGAAGCTAAAACTCCAGTAAACACTGGAATGCATTTCAGAGAAACCACTCTGGAGGCTGGATATCTAGAGGTCAACCAGAAATGACTTGGGCAGGTTCTGTCTTTATGTCAGATTGGCTTCTGCATTTCCAGACAAAAGAAGCCAGGGGCATCAGACTAGGGCTGAGCCTTCCACACTGGCTAGTAAGGAGAGTTTACAGCCAGACCACTATGAAAATCCATAATGGCTTAGACTTCGAAGATCTCAGATGAGGTAAAGTGAGGTGGCTCTTTTCTAAAGAATTTATTGAATACTTTGATCTCAAGAGCAGGCAATGAAACATAAGGAAGGAACATACATGTGCTATGATGGTCACCTTCTTAAGCTGACCCCAAAAGCTATGGGAGACGTAATATTGGCTCTCTGTGGCCCAGCTTCACTTACAGTGATGAAGGGCTCTGCTAGAGGCCTCCAAGCTGCACCAAGCTAGCTCTGTCACATGCTTACAACAATGCAATGCCCTTCCTCATCTCTGCTTAATGTTCCAGGCTTGCCAGTGTAAGCCATTCTTAAACTAATTACCCGGTTGTGAAGACTTGTCCTTCAATCTTCATACTTTAACCTTGCTGACTTAAGGGAAAGGTTGTCTATATTCCTTTTTTTTTTTTTTTTGAGGTCCAACTTTACATTCTTTTTGGGGACAAATTGCACATGTCCTCACTGCATGTGTCTACAGTCTCTAGGTTGTGAGATGGGAAGGGAAAGTCAAGAGCTTGGAGTTGTACATATAGATGACAAAAAGCAGTTTGGATATCAAAGGCTTTCCGTCGTCCTTAGGTGTTTTATGGTTCAGATTATATTCATTTTGAAGAGGTCAAGCCCCTTCTTAGGGGCTCAGAAGAGAAGACTGCTCCCCAGGCCTAATCCATTTCTAGAAACACAGGTGTTAAGTTGACTGCCCCTGCAGAAGTATTTGAGCCTGGAAACTATGGCTTTAATCAGAGTCCTATAAAAAAAAAAAAAACACCAATAACACTGATTTGGGCAAAAAAACTTGACTTGGGCATCTCAATAAATGAAGAGAGATTATTTACAGATTTGAAGGGATACAGGTAAAGGGTTGTGTAGCAACCTGGCCACAATAGGAAAGTGACTGTACTTAGGGAAGGTAAAACAAGAGAGGGAAAGGGGGAGGGAGGGCAGAAGGGGGAGGGAGTCACCTCTAATGGGGGGGAGGGGGATGCAGACATCTCAAGGAAAAAGCAAGAAGAGGGATCCAGGGGCTGAAGAGAGGGCTTAGCAGTTAAGGGCGCTTACTTCTCTTCTAGAGGTCCTGGGTTCAATCCCCAGCACCCACATGGCAGTGACCCACAACTGTCTATAACTGTAGCCCCATGAGATCTGATGCCTTCTTCTTGTGTGCAGGCCTACATGCAGACAAAACATCCATATACATAAAGATAAACAAAACTTTAAAAGATGTTCACAACATTAAAAGGAAGAAGAGGAGGAGGAAGGAAAGGAAGAGAAGGAGTCTAGGGGGAAGAAATCTCCACTCGGCTCCTGCCTTCCTGCCTTCCTGCCTTCTTTTGCTAGGGTCCTTATTGGCTGAATCTGGTCAGAACTAGAAGGTAGAGAGATCAAACATTTCACCCTACAGCAACAGCCTACACAGAGAACAGGAGAGGGAAGGGGAAAGGGAAGGGTCCGGTTTCAGATGCCAGTCTCCTCTGCAACCTGACGTTTTTTGTTCCTCTCTCTCCGAATCCTTTCATTTTCAATTTTATCATGGCAGTTGCCAAATTGCCCGACTTATTTCTTCAATGGAATAGAATCATCGCCATTTCCACTTGGCACTTGTGCAGCACAGGCAAAATTCTTTACAGAGCATTATTCATGTGTTCTTTTAATTAGCATACAGAGTATTAGGTTTAGCTTTCATTGCTGGATTTTCAAACACTGTTTCTGCACGGACCTTCTCCCCCTTTCCCTGTCCCCTCATACCCTTCCACCATGTGGCCTCTGTTCCACTTTCCTATTCTTAGTACATGTTTTTTATTACCACTCCTCCCTTTCTCAATAACTCTCTGCTTTCTCACAGCCTCTCTCATTTTCATGACCTATAGAACCACACTTTCACCCACAAACACATATAAACATGAAAAGGCAGGATATGCCTATGCTAGAGAACACCAGACACGCCACAGTGTACCTTCAGCATAGTAGATGTATTTGTTTTCAGTTGCCATCCATCTAAACACTGAGTTCTATAACTGAGTGCTTTTGTCTTTAAGGCTTTCTGATAGATTGATAGAAATGGTCTCTTAAAATTGAAACAGCACAAAAGGCATTTATTAGGACTTTGGTTAATTCACTACATCTGTTTTAGGTTCCAGATGTTGGAGAGGGAAAAAGAAAAAAAATAGATCATAATTCCTATATTCAAGCAGCTCTGATCTATGGATGAATTTATAATATAATTTGTAAAAGCATTTGATGAAAGCTAAATTTTAGTTTACTTTTGTGCTAACAATGAAGAAAGAACTCACTAAAAAAGAATTATGGTGAAACATGATTATATAGAAAATATGGAGCCTGCTTAATAAAATCAGGTTTGCAAAAATCACAAAAGCAATCTCTAATAAATGAAGTTACAAAATAATTATATTTCAGAGGACTCTGTATCTGTTCATAAGGACTTACAGACTTTTCTATTTACCAAAACATCACTAATTGGTAGCTTAAATTGCTTCATATTTGATAGTAATAAGGCCTCTTTCTTTATAAAAACTCTATTATTTGATTTTATTACAATTATAAGAAAATAATGACCATGTATAGCATTGAAGTTCTCGCCTTGAATCCAAGAGGAGGAAGAACTAAACAGAACCTGCTGTGTGTCTGGGGCCAGCCTGACCTACTAGAGTCCAATGCTGGGCATATCTACACAGTGAAAATCTATCTCAGAAATGCCAAAGCTAAATCTAGAACTGAAAATAAGCAAAGACAATCATCTTACTTTCGAGAAAGCTTAACTATTTGACTGGTGTTAGGGGCATCGAACTTTTATTTTTTTCCCCTTTTATTCTTTAGCAAAGAATACTTAGGAGAGTTCAGGAATGTGTGTGTGCATTGTATGTGAGTATATGTGTACACGTTCGTGCACGTGCATGCTTGTGTTATGCATGTGTACCACCCATGGATGCAGAAGGCAGAGGTGAATGACTTCTTCAGTAACTCTCTACTTTATTCTTTGAGACATGGCTCTCACTGAATCTGCAGCTGAGTGCTTGGCTGGACTGACTGGCCAGTGAGTCCCAGGGATGGACTTGTCTTCTGCCTCTCGGTGCTAGCATCGCAGACATGTGCCACCTCACTTAGCTTTTTAGTGGGTGCTGGGGAGTTGAACCTGGGTCTTTGCCCTTACACGGTGAGTACTTACACGCTGACACATCTCCCCAGTATTTCTTCTTTGTTTGTTTGTTTTCGAGACAGGGTTTCTCTGTGTAGCCCTGGCTGTCCTGGAACTCACTCTGTAGACCAGGCTGGCCTCGAACTCAGAAATCTGCCTGCCTCTGCCTCCCAAGTGCTGGGATTAAAGGCGTGCGCCACCATCAGCTGGCCCCAGTTCACATTTCAAATGTCTTTTTTTTTTGTAGTAAATAAAACCTTGTAAAAGAAGCAAACCTGCTACTTTTGTCACCTCTTGCATCACAGTCTCATTTC
The DNA here is from genome assembly GCA_019843815.1 of Montemys delectorum. Taxonomy (NCBI): domain Eukaryota; kingdom Metazoa; phylum Chordata; class Mammalia; order Rodentia; family Muridae; genus Montemys; species Montemys delectorum. The sequence continues at coordinate 19,553 of JADRCD010205188.1, read as the reverse complement.
TCTATGAACCCACCCTAATTTTTTAATAGTTTTGGTGACTCTCATGATTTAATTGAAATTACTAGGCTTTTATGTGTTCTGTTTCTTCTATTTGCTTAAAACTGCTCTGCTCACAATGTCCAAAACAGGAAATAATAATTTCTTAACCCTCAAACACACACACACACACACACACACACACACACACACACACACACACACCACACATGCACACACCACACCACACACACACATACACACAAACACACACACACACACACACACACACACACACACACACACACACACTGATTTATGTGTATAAATGTGTGTTTATTTAGGCTCCCTTCTCACCCATTTCTTTCTCTCCCTTTCTCTCCTTCCTGTCCTTTACTCTCATATTTAATGCTAGAAACGAATAATACCATGCGCCTTGTATCAATGACTGTAGCACAATGTCTCCGTGGGTATTTTTGTGTTGGTAAATGCTTTATAAAACCACGCTTCAGCTAGATTATATCTTCAGCGAGCTCTAACCCTGTGCTTACTATTGCCTGAACTCCACTCACCTTGTTTATGCTTATAAGAGAAACTACCTTTTTGAATTTTGTGAGAGGTTATGTTACTGCTTTGATAGAATGCAGAGTTGGTTTTTAGGATAGGTTCTGCTAGCTGGATTGCTCTATCTTAATGTTACCTACAGCCCCACCTTAGCTGTAGAAGATGGTTTGGGGATGTGGGTAGTGATGGAGGTTAGTCACAATGATGGTAGAAAGGGATGTCCAAACTGCACTGGAATCATTAATAAATTAACATCAGTTTTCCATTTGACACAGTGGTAGAGGTACTTCTACGGAGGCTGTAACCACTTAGCCTTTACAGCAAGGCATTCCATCGCCCACTGCCTTACAAGTTCACGCACCAACTGCCTGTCTGTAATTAGGATGGCGTCTTCCTGGAGTTTCAATATGACTTGATTTCTAACTAAATGTGAGTCTTAAGACTCCAGGATACAGTGGTTCAGGAGGGAGCCGTCCCTTTATGTCAATAAGATAGAGGCAGAATGATGAGCATCCAAGTAAGTTACTATTTCAATAGCACCCGGAGGGATACCCAAGCCTGACCTGGAGAACATGATCCAAGATTTGGAGGCAGGTTGAATTGTGGTGGGTAAAAGGTCGTGAGAAGTTTCCCATGCTTTATGAACCACCTTTGGGTGAGATTGCAGAAGGACCAGGCCTGCACACAGTATCTTGTACTGGACCACTTTGCTATGGTTGGACTGCATTGTAAAGGTGAAAGGTTTGCCACAGAAGCAAACTAAGGCGCCTGATATTTAGGAAATGACTCCCATCTATTGGTTCAGCTGTAAAATGCTCGGATGGGCCCGTGTGCTTGAATCTTTAGTCCCTAGCTAATGGATATATTTTTGGGAGATTGTAGAACCATTAAGCAATGGGTTCTAGCTAGAAGAAGTAAGAATTGGAGAACATAAGAGACTCATGGATGATAGCCCAGTCGCTTTACTTCTTGGTCTGTGGATATACACCCAGGCTTCACACTCCTACCACTCGAGAGAGAAGTTCCTGCTATCACCATGCCTTCCTCATGGTGACAGACTGTATCTTCACATCACAGTTTTGTCAATTGGACATAAACTTAAATATATCTGGGCAGAGACAATCTCAATTGAGGAATAGTCCCTATTAGATTGGCCAGTGGGGAATTTTCTTGATGGAGGATTGATGTGGGAGGGCCCAGGGTTGGTGGCTGAGCTGTTTCTGGGCAGGTGGGCTGAGGATTTACATGAGCTGGCCCCAGAGGGCATGAGAGAGGGAGAGCTGGCCCCGCCTCTTGCTGACTGCATTGGTTAAGCTAACCCTAGCAGTGCTTGAGAGCTCACCCTGGTAATGAGAGTGTGGGAGAGCTGTCAGGCCCTCTCTGAAATGCTACCTCCATCTATGAACTGTTGGAGCATGTGAAAGGGCTGGTCCTGAAGAGGCAAAGCTACAGAATCTCCATGACACAAGGGGACCACAGGATAACCAGAAGGAGTCCAGGTGAAGACTGGATATCGATAGCATGGCAGAAGCTAAAGGCCTTAAAGCAGACCAACGACGCATTGCAATGAACATTTGCAAGTACAAATTTGTGGACAAAGCATATACTGTGTGGTGTGACATACTACAGCTTCCACAATGAGATTTTTTTTAAAAAAAATTTGTTTTTTTACTTTGTTTTATGGGACATTTGAAAGGATGGACTGTAGATACAAAGGGACAGGGAGATGAGTGAGATTGGGGTGCATGATACAAAATTCACAAAGACTCAATAAAAAGTTAAAAACAAAAAGAAAGATAGCTAAGCAATCTGGGAGAAAGAAGCCTGTAAGAAGCCTTCTTCCTGGCTACTGTTTTGAGCCCTTGCCCTGAGAACTCCTGGCATCCCTTGATGACTCACTGTAACGAGTATGTCAAATAAACCCATTCCTCTCCAAAGTCCCTAAATATCACAGCAGCAGGACATCAAATTAGGACACGTTATAAACTGTGAGCCCAAATCATTACTTCTGTCCTTGAGTCATTCCTTGTCCAGTATTTGGCCACAACAATGTGAAACCAGTATAATCCACAATTATATTATAATGAGCTTCTATAAATAAGGATTTCCCCTTGCTGCTAAAGGGCAACTCAGACATGCGGTGATGCTGTACGACCCTAGAGAGAGCTTCAATAACCCCTCTAAAGCCACACGATAAGCTTTGTTGGTTCGGGAGATGGAATCTCGTGAGTCCTTTCACTTCTCTGCTGGGTTAAAGCTACCTATTCCTTGCCTCTGCCTCTGCCCTCCCCCCCACCCCCGCCCTAGTCCTTCATACATTATCATTAAGAAAAATAACAAATACAAAGTAAAACTCAAAGCACCTGAGTGAGGCTGGCAGTATCCTGCTCCACAGGATATAGATGTCTTTAACATGGAATTTAAATCACTGTGGAGAGTGCAGCCAGTGGGTTTAACAGACATTCCAAGAGCCAAGGCAAGAAACCATGATAGCAGTTTAAGGAAAGATGAGGAGGGCTCACACAAGTACCAAAGGGCAATGAAAAGGACTTGGGAGATATTTCGAGGGAAACCAATGAGAGGCTGTGTTGGCAGATTGGTTGTGGAGTGTGAGGGCAAAGAAAAATCTAGAATGGGTTTGAGGTTCTCCTTTGGAAGTGGCCTCAATGGCCTTGATGGTGGATTTACCAGTCACATCATAGAAAACAGACAGAGAGAGGGCATCGTTCTTCTTGTGACATTGCCTAGGGATGCTGAAGCCCCTCAGCGATTCTCCAGTAGAGAGGCACAAGAGGTGGATGGGATAAACACACCTGTAGTTAAGGACTGATACCTGGCTCAAGAGAGTTGTTTGGCTGTCACGTAACTGGAGAAGCAAAGCAAGTATTTACAGACTATTGCAGGGTGGTCATGTTCCTGTGAAGAAGGGGGTAGGTTTGTGCATGGATGATGGTTGCGGTTTGAATTGTGTCTTTCAAAAAGATCGGGATAGGTCCCTGATAACCTGCAACTGTGACCTTACTGGGGCCATAATCTTTCTAACCGTCACTAAGTCGTTTTGGCACCAGACTTGGGTTTCTGCCTTCTGAAGCTGGCAAGGATAATGATGGCTACAAATGAAGAGAACATGAGCCTGTCATTAGCAATGGCGAGTGGTGGAAAGAAAAGATGGGTGCAGAGAGAAAAGTGAGGTCTACTTGCCCAGTCAAGGAGATTTGCAGGGGAGGAGAAGGAAGGAGCCCAGAAAACACAGTGATTTCCTAGACAGAGGGCACAGCATGCATCGTGGCTGGATTTGAGATACAGTTTTGCTTGTTTGAGATTCTAAACTTAGGACCTTGTTTCTGCTTTACTTGAGGCTGGCCAGGCAATGTTAATGTCAGGTCTACCTGGAGGCCATAGTCTGGAGCTTGCATTTGATTTTATATAAGATGGGAAATTGACCAAAGGCTTCCAAATACAGGAGAGACATCTGTCTTCCATCCTTCATGGGTGATAGCGTTGGAGAGAGGCAGGACTGGAAATGCCAGGCAGTTGGCACTAGGAAAGCTGACCTGCATGTGTTGGCTTTAGAACCAGGCAGACGCAGGTTTGGATTTTGATTTGTTTTTAATTGACAGATTCTGTTAGCTGGTGGTGACTCTGAGCTGCCACTTACAAATGAAGTAGAAATTGAGAGACTAATCTTATCCCCGAGAATGGAGAGGTTAATTGGGATCATTTCCGTGTTTCAAAAGAGTTCTAGAACATATAGTGAGAATCCAACATGGGTTGATTTTCTTTTCTTACTCATTGGGTAGAGACAAAAGGCATGGTACCATGCTTCATAACGAGGAAGAGTGTAAGACCTAGAGGTCAATGTGCTGGTGACAGTCAGAGAGCAAAGACCTCTTAGCAGTCATTTAAAAAAATCACAAAAACTGATATTCTGGTTTTCTTCTTCACTACAATGACATATATTTTAAAAAGTATTTTCACTGTATATATCTTCTGCCTGCCTGCCTGCCTGCCTGCCTGCCTGTCTGTCTGTCTGTCTGCCTGTCTGTCTGTCTGTCTGTCTATGTATATGCATGCATCATATACATACAAGAGCCCACAGAGGCCAGAATTGTAATATCTGACATTACCTACTTGTTAGGCACGTTGAAAGAAAAATGAAGTCCTATATGTGAAATGTTTTATAACAGGAATGTAAATGTTGGGATCCTCCTTTGAACTGGTCATCCATTCAAAGTTTCAAGCCCTTTGTCGTACTAGGGTAGGGGGAAGAAAGCTCTATTTACCGAAAGAACAGCTTAAGAAGTGTTGTCTTAGAGTGAAATGCACTGTGGGAAAGTGTTGAGTATGGCAAATCTTTATCCATTTGCATAGGTTCTGGTTTCTCCTTGTAGTGGTACGCAGTTCAAAGTGGGTTTCCGAAGATGTTCAGGCATTAGAGGAGTTAGCTGGGAGTTGGCATAGCATCATGTAAAACTCCACTGTCGAAATGACTGATATCATCCCACAGGAAATCAACATCTGGACATCAATGTGTTTCAGTCTTTGGAAATACAGTGTATATTATCCAGTTTCTCACTCTGTGTTACAGAATAGGAAAGTCGTCCAGAAAGGACACAGCCCACTTGACCTTTGCCGAATGATTTAATTAAGTGAGAACTTCATGCTGAAATCTGAAAGAGCAATTGCTGGTAAAAACAGACTCGTGGCTTGGCTCTTTCAGATCCTCTGTCCTTTGCATGTGTTTTGCAGACTTATTAACTCTTTAACATTTTCATAATGGGTGGCATTTGGCCCTGGGGCCATCTTGACAGCTCTGGAGTTGGCCTCCATTAGAATGGAGATTCTAAATTTCCCAGTTTTCACTGCCTTTCGGCACTCATCTTGATATCTTTGTCTGTATAATTAGGCAAACATGTTTCCAATTGCTTTTATGTGTGTACACATTTCACCCCTTTTACTGCTATCTTGATGGATGTTTTATGGGATAACTTTTCAATTGGGGGGCCTCCTCTCCTTACAGAGGTGCCAACTTTTGCTTCTGCATCCACTTAGGGCTCTATCGTTTCCATCTGCAGGTGTAACTGAATCTGAGCCTCTGCTTTCTGGAGGAAGCCAGGGCCTCCTGGGTTTTCTGACTGAGCACTCGATTATCCCTACCATTCCACTCGTGGTTGCTTATTCTTTTATGGTGTTCTTCTGATTTAAAATGAAACGTAGACTTTCTTGCAAGGACTTAGAGAGTACGGGAAAGTTTAAAGGAACTCCTTGGTGGTTTTAGAGCTACCCAGAAAGTAGCTACCATCTGCTGCGGTGATTTCTTCCCAGAGGCCCCTCTGGTCATCCAGGTCCTTCATGCATCTGGCTCCTCTCAGTGATACCATGAGGCTTTGATTGATGGGAACACTGCATCCTTATCTGTTATCTTCTTACTAATTTATTTGCTTATGTGAGAGTATGCACTCATTTGACATACTTTAAAAGGTATTTCAGTGTGTGTGTGTCTGTCTGAACTCCTATCTATCTATCTATCTATCTATCTATCTATCTATCTATCTATCTATCTATCTATCTTCATGCAAGAGCCCAAGAGCACACAGCAGCCAGAAGAGGACATCAGATTCCCCAGAACTGGAGTTACAGGAGATTATGAGCTGCCTTGTGAGTACTGAGATATGAATCTGGGTCTTCTACAAGAACAGTAAGTGCTTTTAGCCACTGAGTCACTCTTTCCAGCTCCTTCTCTGTCATATTCAATGGTCCTTCCTGTATGTTTATAATGGCAAAGGATATATTAGGTGCTCAGTTAATACTTATTTAATAAATAAATCAATTCGTTATTTTAAATCATATTAATGTTTAGAAACGTGACAAAGTTTTAACATATTTTTTTGTGTGTGTGTGTTTTATTTCTTTTTATTCACAGAATTCCTTTTTTTTAATGTTCCATCGACCAAGATGTCTGGGCAATACTGTCACAACAGATAACCCAGCATCATAGTAGTGTCCGACATCAAAGGATCCTTTGCCACAGTCTGTGCATGTGTGATGCTTCCAGGATGGTTTTACTCAACACGGTGACACAGAACCCTGGCTGGTGAAGGTTTTTGTTCCTATTTATGTTTCAGTGGGACTGGGGTAGGAGAGGGGATGTAATAAGCTGGGTACTCGTTTTTCCAACTTCAGCCCAGACACGCTACATAGACCAAAGCAAGCTGTACAGGCTAAATGGGGGAAATGCCTTCCCAGCACGTGGCTGGGAGGATCTGGACTTATATGATCTGTAGCACTGTTGACAACCACACAGCTTAGAAGCACCTTTGGGAGAGTAGGAAAAGCAATTGTGTTTTAGAGCATTGACCACCTGTTTTACCTGTCTCCATAGAGTCATATACCAGGCTCTCTGTTCAACATGTTTTCTTCATATTCAAACAGACATAGTGTGTATGTAGCTATACTTGTATGTACCATCCCACTTTGCTACTCAAATAGAATACTGAGCAAATACTAGTCTATCTGGTTTTGGTTGTTGGACTGTTTTGTTTCTACATAGTACACTTGGGAGAACTTTCTGTATTGTATTCTATAGTTCTTCGACGTCAATGTTTACCTACAAAATGTATTATAATTCTCATGACCATCTTATTTCTGAGAGAGAAGCAAGGTGCTGGCAATCTCTTCCTTTGATGAACGAGGCAGACAGCGCTCTTCGATGAAGCTGTTGTGGTATAGGGTAACGAGAACCAGCTTGCCTTGGCTTCAGAAAGATCCTCTTTGTAATCCAAAATCCCACTGATTAGCTGAATAGGCAACTCATTAAACCTCATGAGCCTTGGTTTTTCTCAGTGATAACATGAAGCTATTAATACATCCCTTCCAGGGTTGCCCGGAGAATTGACTGGAAGTATTTTGCGTACAACCTAATGGCTGTTTGATAAATTTGCTGTGTGAGTGTTTCAAGGGATTGAATATAAGGCTTGTCACATGAAGCTTGTAAGGCTAGGAGACAATACTTAGCAAGTACTCGGATATATGGAATTGATATTGTATTTTCATCTTTTTAAGGTTTCGTTTTTAATTATGTATACTTGTATGTATCTGTGTATGGGCACGTACACACCAGGGCAGTGCCTGTGGAGTTCAAAAGATGCCTCTGAGCCCCTGGAGTTCAAGTTCCAGGTGGTGGAGGCTGCCTGATGCGGCTGCTGGGACAGGACCCAGATTCTCGGCAGGGGCAGTGTGTGCTCTAACCACTGGGCCATTGCTCTAGCTTCCTTCGTTATCGTTTCTGTGTTCACATAACCTGAATTTTATAAAATAAAATTGTGCTTTATTCATTTCGTGATCTTAAATTAATAATGTGTAAAAATATGAGTAAAGAGGTATGGATATAAAAGTACAAAATTATCCCACCTTGAGGTTCCCTGGGTGTGCACGTAAACACACACACACACACACACACACACACACACACACACACACACACATCTCTAGAAGAAATGGTGTAAATCTCTAGGATTGGTATAGTTTATTACTTAAGATTTAACACTTTGATTTTCACTTGCTAATCCCTAACTGGAAATTACCCACTGGAAAGTCAAATGGGATGGACATAAATAAATATCAAGTATTATTTGCCAGTGATTGTATTCATCTTGTTTTTGCTGTGGTTTGCACCTACAGTATGGTAATTAGTTTTAGCTTTTTCTTTCTATAGGTTTTGCTAGGAGTATGCATAGGATTCCTTTCCATGTTTCTTGTCTGCCCTATTCTATATTTTCATTCTATCTTATCCTATCCCACTAACATTTTTATTAAAAGAATTCTGGTCATGATCCTTGTATTAATTTTACGACCCATTGACTGGGCCAAGATTTTAGTTTGAAGAATATTGCTCTAAAATTTTTCTTTTGTTCTGACCTCTACCTATGAAGCTCATGGCGTTACTCACACTTGTATATCTACCAGAATGACATACTTTCCTTCTGTTTATACCTCACAGGTCAGAGCAAGCTGCACAGTTCCTGTACCACGGGCCCTGGACTCTCCAGGCCAGAGCCAATAAAGCAGCTTAAACTTAACAACGCATCTCAATGGAAGTCTTTTTTTTTTCTCTCTCTCTTTGTGACAATTTGTTTCTAAGTGGTTTAGTCCCCATCTGAGCAAATGCTACCAGCACGTGTTTAGTTTGAGCAGGCATGGGACTCCTCTGTTACATTCTACATGCAAAATCACATTGTGTTCCATTGATTTTGCCTTCAAATGCGTATCTCGAGTCCAATAACCTCTTATCACTTCTGGTGCTGACATTCTATTTGAGCCAGAACCTGGTCTTTCTTAGATTTCTCCTTAGTGTTTCCTGAAAGAAATTGGCTTCTACTCCCCCACCCCTTGCCCCTGCTTCCTGCCCAGTCTGCTGTTTCGCACATAGCAGCCGGAGTAGTCCTTACCACAAGTCATGGCTTTAGTTGATTTGTATGACTTTCGCATCCCAACTGTCATTTGTGATCTAGATGTGTCTGTTGAGTGGTGGATGCATGCATACGAAGGTACACACTGGTCTGTGTGCAATAGTTTTTCCCTCTAAGTTTTGGGATCTGCAAATGCTATGTGGTCTCCTCTGGCCCCCAGCCTCTCTGTCTTTTATTCTAATCTTCTCCAACCGCACAGGTTTCTTTACTTAGTACTCTAAGCACTTAACATCTACATCAGGGTCTATGCAGGCTTTGTGTCATTGAGAATTGAACCTACGGCCTCATACATGGTGGCCATGTGCTCTATCCCAGAGCTATCTTCCTAGGCTTTCAGCCTTTACACTCGTTCCATGTTAGTCCCCCCTTAAACTTTAACTCCATAGATATTTTGCAACTTTATTTTTCTTAGTTGACATGAAAGCCTTCAGTCACTCCACACTTTTTGTCATCTTCAAATACCCCATGGGCTTGTTCAAAATAGTAAACTCTTGAACAAAAGATGGTTAAAAATATGAACGGGGAGAACATATACGTTGCATCCTTTTGGTTCTTTTATTACATATAGAATATTCATTCTATTCCACTGTCACCAAACCCAGAAGAGGCATTAACAAAAAAAAAAAAAAAAAAAAAAAAAAAAAAAAAAAAAAAAAAAAAAAAGACAGGGCATTTCTGTCTAGTCCCCTAAAGATGAGAATATCTGTCCATTCCATTTTTTATGTAGAGATAAGTGCACCCAACTTGTCCCTTTTGGTATTTTACTTACCAATGCATGGTATATACCTGACACATGACATTGCAAGCAAGGATCGGCTTGGCACTTTCCCTTGTGGCCGTTTCTGGTTGGATATGAATAGACTGCAGTCAACTCTTTGTCATTGCATGTTGGTGCCTCCATTTCCATGGGACAGGTTCCCCTGGAAGTGGATTTGCTGCCTTAAGCTATCTTATTTCTCCCTTTGGCCATACTGACTCCCTCCCCCCAGCTATTGCATGGAGGGCGTACAAGATGGGCACGGCGGGAGGTAAAGTAACTGTTTATAGAGGCACTTGCAGGAGCAGATAGCTTGCCCCCTTTGACTGCTGACAAAGGGGAGCAATTAATACAAAGTCCTTGCGCTTTTTCTGGATGGTGCACACTGCTATTTTCCTTTTAAGAGAGAGCTGAATAAAAATAAAAGCGCCCGGGAGTCGGTACCAAGTTTTGCATCTTTTATAACAGAAGGAGCAAATGAGAGGCCTCTTCTCAAAGTTAAACAGTATGGTAGGTAGGTGTGTGCACCCCTGAAGGCTCTGCTGAGATCATGGTTGGACTATCTAAATCAGGTGGGCATTAAAAAATCCCTAATTCCAGAAGATAATTTAACATTCATATCTAGCATTCTCAATTTCTTAGAGCTTCAGAGCAACACAGAAGTTTTTAATTTTTTCCTAGTCTTCTTTCACTTTCATAAATTCTATTTTACTGCTTTTTCTTTTGAGTTCTGTGAAGTTACAGGATTTTATCATTTTTTTTTCAAGCGGTAAATACTTGGTAGACAAAAAGATCTACTGCTAAAAAGAAAACAAAAATAAGTTTTAGATAGACTGGAGCAAAACAGAGAACAAAGTCAGACCCCAGAGAAAATATACTGGTGAGGGAAAATCCCATAAGGAAAAGAATACAAAAATTGAGACTCTCACTTAGCAGTGAGACACTGGCTAGCATGCATGCAGCTCCGGATTCTAGCCCCACACCTCCTATACCTGCAAATTACAAAAGAAAAACGGAGAAAGAAATGAATGACCATGAATGACCTAAACAGCACACACACACACACACACACACACATACACCATACATACCACACATACCACACCATACCGTACACACACCATACTATACACACCATACACACCACACACACCACAAACACACTGCACACACAGCACACCACACACATATACTATACACACTGCACACACACCATACCACACACTACATACACCACATACACACACATACACACCACACCATACTATACATACCATACACACCACACACACCACACACACAATGTACAGCACACATATACACCATACATACCACACACACACCATGCCACATTCACTACACACACTACACCATATACACCACACACACACCACACACACACCACACCATACACATATCACATCATACTACACATACTGTATACACCATACATACCAAAACACCATACACAACACACACCACACACACCATACACACCACACACACCACACATACCACACATAACATACACATACACACATACACACACATACACACCACACTGCACACACAGCATACTGCATACATATACTACATACACCATACATACCACATACACCATATCACACAGCACATACACACCATACACACCATACCACACAACACATACACACCACACACCACACATACCACATACAGCCCACACACATACCACACACACTACAACACACCATACCACACATACACTACACATACCACACCATACATACCACACACCACACACACATACACACACACACACACACACACACACACACACACACACACACTTAACTGAGTCTATCTTCCATTCAAAGATGTGCCAAATTAATTTCACCAGGTTGGTTAATAAATATAAGCCAAATGGCTTGTGCAGCTTGAAGAGCATTGTAGTTTAACGCCTCACATCAAAAGTATATGGGAAGAAAAGCCCAAGGTCCTGGTATCTAAAAGCCACCATTAAGTGACTAAGTCTCCGCTGTCTGGTTTTATCTTATTATCAGAGATCTATCCTCAGAACCCAGGGCACTGATCACATGAATTCAATAAGGAAGGGTGGCTTTCAGGACTTCCTTACTCCTCGATGCATTCTCTTAGACTGGTTTTGTTTTGTTTTGTTTTGTTTCCCCTCCCTGAGAAACTGAAGAACTGGCTTGCTTCTAGAAGCAGAGGGTTGCCGCCTACAGCAGGAGACTCGCAGTACTATTGTTTCTATCTGATCTTGCTCAAATTCATCAGGGAAAATTAACCTTGGCAGCTTATTCAGTGACTAAATCTTGATATTTTTCTGGCTTAATTCATAACATAACTGTAAGCTATTGCCCTGTGTTTATATTTCCCATCCATTTCTCACATTTCCAAAGCATGCCGATATGTGATCCGGGCAGTTTAGCTACCATAATTGGCATTTTTCTTGGGCCGAAAGGAAACAAACCCCTCATCTGCCATACTTTTTTAATTTCTGAAAAACAACAAGTAACATGGTTAATCCCCCTTTTTGATCTTTTTCCCTTTTGAATTTTCCTTATAGTCTTTCCCTCTTTTAATCTTTTACTCTCTTTTTAATCTTACCATTCTGCCCCACCCCGTTTATTTGACTTCTTATTATGTATTGCTTTAAAAGAATTGGTCCAGTCTATGGAAGTCAATCTTTAGAGTCTGTTCAAAGACCCATTATCCACATTTAGAGGCCTTGCTATTTCTTTAAAAGAAATTTCACTGTGGCCTTTGCAAACCCCCTTTCACAGCATTAATAGAAATGCAAATCTTGTTGACAAAATAAGGTTTAATGAAATTGTTTCTCACAATAAGAAGTTTTTAAACAGAGTTTTCATCTTAAACTCCTCTGTAAAGCTGACAATGTACTTAATGATTCAAGTAGTTTTTCATTAGGATGTGTCAACATACACACTTTTCTTTAGTGTGTTACAGGCTTTATTATGGTAAGAGTGGTGGCCGGCTAGCCTCGTTTCAGACGTTGGTATCTTTTAACAGTTGATCTTTACATCTTTCTGCTACGATTTTGAGATTTGCATCATGGGGCTGTTAATACAATTTGATATACTTTCAGCTCCAGTAGCTAGCGATCTAGGACAAGTGAGGAATCCGGGAAGCTATACGTGATAATGTATATTCAGGCTTCCCCTATAACTTGAAAGTCTTTATTTACAGTGAGTTGCCCATTTCTTTTATAAGTCACATTTTCAAAACATATCCTATGCTGTTTGGCTGCTGGTTTAATATTACGCCTTTCTCTTTCATCTCTCTTTTTACTACAAACCCTTAATGACAAACGCAGGCGGGTCAGTGATACCGTTTTACCTTCCTCTAGCACGTGAATTAGTCATCAGACAATCAGTTCAAGGGTCAGGCTTAGGGAAACAGTTCCAAGTGAAGGACAAGCGGGTCACAGAGGTGCGCTCCACTTCAAAGCAGACGTGCTTGGCCTGGAGCACCAGGGTCATAGGCAGGAACAGCTGGGATTGTCGTTGCTCGAAGACGGAGGAGGTGTGTGCTTTGAGTGTGTTTGTCGCTGTGATAGGGTTTCACTGCTGTGTAAAACAACAATTAACTTTGGAATGGCTTTGCTGGTAAAACACAGTAACAAGTGAAGATCGATGGGGGAGAAAAGGCGTCTCATCGCAAGTGAGTAGGGCATGACTTAGGACAAACTACCCAAAGCCCCAAACCAAAAACCAAATGGAATGAACCAACCAAACAAAATTCCCAGAAGTAGAAACCAAAAAAATAAGATAAAGGAGACTAACACCAAACCCTGACATTTCTCCACACTGTCGACTCACACAGGATTGTGGGGGATTTTAGCATCTGCTCAAGTAAAGACATCTTTCCTCAGGAGTGAAGTTATACTACGGGCTTTCTTGTTTGGGAACTGAGGTGAAAACGGGAAATTTGGAGTCCATTCCTAAGATTTTAGAATATGATTTTTATACTTTCTATTTGCTACAGGAAAAAAACCTACAAGATGAGAGTTTTGTTTGAAAATTATCTGTATGTAAAACCAATTAATTGGTTATTTTGAGCTTTATCAGTTTTCTGATAGAACATTTGGAGCAGAGCTGGCTTGTTACTCTGTTATTAAAATATGTTTCAAGTAAGGTTGCCAAGAACATTTAGATGTGTTTTTGGTCTGCAAGGCATTTTAGTTTCAGTTTGGAAATTGAAAGTTTGTTGTAGGGTTCTCATGATTTGGGAGCACACCCTTATCCCCCAGTCAAGGAGTTAGAGTCAGTGAATGAGAAGAACATGTCTCACCAGGAAGGATGCTCACATAAAGTAGCTCATTCACTCTTGAGGGAAGCCACAGCCTGGAGAAGAAACCTAGACCCTGACAGCTCTCAGTACTTCTAAACTACAGGAAAGAAACTGGGAAAGTCAAGTCAACAAATGGAGCAGACGAGAGAAAACTCGAAATCCAAACCATATGCCGATGCCTTACTCCTTCCTTTACTTTGTCACATTGCTTTACTCTTCTGGGCACCAAGTGTCTTGTTGGGTTATGGCTGCTTCGAGAAAGCCATTTCAAAGAAAGGTAGTTCGTAAACCAGGCATTTAATAAGAGTAATCCCTGGAACAAGGGTGTGACCAGTTCATGGCAGAGAACCATTGTTTTGTAAAGGAGAGGATTCTTTGAACTCTAAAACAAAAATATGGGTGCTAAAAGTCTCTCTCCTGCCTATCTTAGGAGGAGGCATGCTAACAATTTTCTTTGCTTTTTTTTTTTTTTTTTTTTTTTTTAGCTAAGTCCAGCCTGGTAAGACAAACTAATTGCCTAAGTGCACGTGGTATCTGAAGCAAAAGAAACAAAGAGCAACTTCCAAAAGCCAACAAAACCCAACTTGATTTACTTTTGCTGGCCCATGAAACAGCAGCCTGGCCTATGTGGCTTCTCCCTTTGATTTCATAAGTCAGAGAAGATTGGGAGGGAACTGACACACCACTAATTTACTGTGGGGCACTAGTAATATTTCTTTTGGATTGTGTTCTTTTACATTATAGGCAGGAAAAGGCAGAAAAATAACTTAAATCAGGAGTGTGAATTGTTCGAAGGAATTTGTCTCTTCTGATATTATCTGGCCGCAAAGACCATGGGTGTTTGCTTTCATTGGGAATTAACTCGGAGAGTCTGTGGAGGACAGTAAACCATGTTCCTAGCCTTCCTATGAGGGAATAGCACGGACTACGAAAATGTATCAATTCCCCTCTTGTCCCTCTTCTCCCCCCAGCTGAATTCATATGCAATGGGAAAGTCATTAGAGCAGCATCTGCAGGACATAACTACAGGGCTGTGTTCTGGCCTTGCACGGAGAGCTGGGAGCTGAAAGCTGACATTTTTCCTTTCCGTGATTTGGAAACATTCATGAATCTTCTAACACAGAGCTGCTCTGATTTTCATTGGTTGTTATTTAATGACACAAGTTATTCTTATGAATACACAAAAGTATACTTTCAATACGAATTAAGCTAAGGCCAAGGCATGGTATATTTAATATTTATTTATTCACAGTGTCTTTCATTTTCTGGCTTAATTATTTCAGTGGAGTCAATGTTTATGTCCCTTCAAAATTCAAATATTGAAGTACAAAGGTAATGGCACTAGAAAGTGGGACCCTTGGGAAGTATTTTGTCCAAAGGGACGGACCTTCACGGCAGGACTAATGTCCTTACTAAAGATACTCCAGAGAGAGCCCCTGTCCTTTCACAGTGGGAAGAGACTTGTCTATCAACCCAGGATGGGCTTACTAAGAGATGCAGTCTGCTGCTGCTTTGATCCTGGACTTCATAGCCTTCAGGACAGTATGAAATGGTATTGTTATTTAAAGCCAGTCATCTAATTGCATTGTGTTGTAACATCCTGAATGTACGGAGACAATGACTTCTTTGTGATGAACGACCAATCAAGGGATCCTCTGTGGTTGCTTTGAACACAGCTTGTTTGAATGTCAATCTTGAAGGAGTTGTGGGAATCACACTTGGTACCAACAAATCTTGCATTGTGGACATTAATAAATATGGATGACTCCCTGTCTGTGACACTATCCCTATCTCTCTTATTGTTATAATATCTGTTTCACACATCTGTCTTTCTGGATCTGAGAAGAATATCTGACTTATAGTAAATAATATAGTATATGCTTGTACTATATTATTAGTACATATTTATATATTATATGTAATATTTATATATGTCTTACTCAGGGTTTCTATTCCTGCACAAACATCATGACCAAGAAGCAAGTTGGGGAGGAAAGGGTTTATTCAGCTTACTTCCACATTGTTGTTCATCACCAAAGGAAGTCAGGACTGGAATTCACACAGGGCAGGAACTTAGAGGTAGGAGCTGATGCAGAGGCCATGGAGGGGTGCTGCTTACTGGATTGGTTCCCCTGGCTTGCTCAGCTTACTTTCTTATAGAACCCAGGACTACCATCCCAGGGATGGCACCACCCACAATGGGCCTTCCCACACTTGATCACTAATTGAGAAAATGCCTTACAGCTGGATCCAATGGAGGCACTTCCCTAACTGAAGCTCCTTTCTCTGTAATAATTCCAGCTTGTGTCAAGTTGACACACAAAACCAGCCAGTACAATATATAATATATATTTTCTCTATAAATATAAATATATAATATGTTACATAATATATGCTATAGATAATATATAATATTTTATATACTTATATATGGTATATATAACACACATGATATATATATACATATTATATATGTATACATGTGTATGTGTGTATATATATATACATATATATGCTTGTTAATTATTTACTATAAGTTAAGTACTCTTCTGGGATTCAGAGAGACAGAGATATGTGAAACTGACATCCTTGGTCTTGTGAAGTCTGCATTGTCATGCAAGAGACAGCCAAGACGTGGTTGCCAGGTTGAGTTACAAAGACAGGAGGACAAACCAAGCAAGAGTAGGTTGGCGGGGCTATTGTAAAGGAGCGGTTGCACCTAGTGTGCCTGCATAGGTGAGATGTGAGCAGCTTGAATGGAAGAGAGGCTGTGTGATAATCTTGGGGAAGCAGGTTCTAGACAAAAGACCCGGAAACCTGGAAAGGAGAAGAACAAAATAAACACAGGTGGAGGAAAGGGAAAGAGACTATATAGTAGGTTGTGAGTTTGGCCAAGCTCTGAAAATCCTCATCATCCAAGGCTTTGTGGGCCAACCAGAACATTGGATTGCATTTAAACACTAAAGGAAGTTGCTGGAACGTTAGGATTTTTTGGGAGGCAGCTGTGCTCACCTCTAGACTACCAACAGAGCACTCTTTTGGTTTTTTTTTTTGTTTCTAAAAGTGTGCACTGGCTGTTGGGTGGAGACATGCTGGTGACTGAGACCAGGGACTGCCTAGCTTTGGCACAGGCAGAGGTTAACAGACAGTTCTGTTCATCCAGTCATCTGTCGGTCAGTTCTGCTTACAGTCCCAAAGTCAGCTCATTTAACTTTAGTGTGAGCTGGAGGACTGTACACCATTGCCCGCCTTATGACAAGTCTAATCTTAGTGCATAAATGACTATTTATTCCTTTAACACAATACACTATAATGATTTAGATTGTCAGTATATCTAAGATATTCATACTCCAGATATGGAGAATTCATGTGGAAAAGGAGTTATATATATATATATATATATATATATATATATGCTTATGTATATATATACACATATACACATACACACACACACACACACACACACACACACACACACACACATATATATACCAAGCAAGATGAGCTGTGATGGATGGATAACTGACAACCAACATATGAAAAGATTTCTTAACAAGTGCATTGGTTTATTGTTATAGAAAAAGATGCCATAGACTTTAGTTATGTTGATTTTATTAGCACAGATAAAATTCCTAGAAAAAACAAGAGTAAAAGCTGTTAGCTAAAGCTTCTAGTCAGGTGTGGTAGCAGATTCCAAGAATTCAGGAGGTAGAGGCAGGGGAGGTCTCTGTGGGTTCAAGGCCAGCCTGGTCTACATTGTAAGTTTCAAGATAGCTAAGGCTATGTACGGAGAGAGACCCTGTATTGAAAAAAAAAAAGGCTCTTGCATTGTTTTATGCATCATAAACATCCCAGGAGATAGGTCTTAGTGAGATAGGTCTTAGTACCTTATTACCTTATAACCAATATTACCGAGCCACAGAGAGATGGAAAGGGCTAGCAGGACGGCTCAGGTAAATTGCTTCCCCCAGAAAAGCCTGCTAACCTGAATTCAGTTTCTTGAACTCATGGTGCGAGGAGAGAGCAGACAGACTCCTGAAAGTTGTAATTAGAAGGTGCCTGCTGTTAAGCCAACAACCAGAGTTCTAGTCCAGCACCCATAGGGTAAAAGCAGAGTACTGTTCTCAAAGGTTGTTCTCTGGCCTCCATACATGCTGCTGCTCCCATGACTCTTCTTTGTCATGCCACACCCCCAAGCCCTATGCTCACCCTTCCTTTCTTCTTTACTGAGGACCTTGTTTCTGGTGGACGTGGAAGACAACAGAATTAGAATCTCATAAATATTCATTTGGTCCCCCCCCCCCCATGACTCACACAAGGATCTCATAAAAACAGCACTGACGAGGCTTTTGCCAACTCTAATTACCAAAAACAGTTATTTTTACTTTATTTCGACTCTCCGTTCTTTAATCTCCCGAGTTCTCACTGTGAGAACATGCAGTCACTTGTGCGGTCCTTATCCTCTTGTTGGGTTTGATCTTGTTCCCCTCTGTTCTGTAAGTTACACCACCCGCAGGCCTCAGGTTGAGGCCTCAGGTTGAGGTCTCTAGTCATTTTGCTTGTCTCAAGTTTGGTTCCAGTAGGTTCTTTAGGAGGGACTTTAGCTCTCCCTCAGTTGCTGGGAACAGTTCTCCTGACCTCTCTACACTTGAGACTCAGGTTTGTGGGGTGTAGTTCCCTCCTTGGGAATGTTAAATAAGCCAGTCCCTTTTCTTGTCCCACAAATGTCCCCACTAAAAACTCTGAAGCTAATCTAATTTCCTCCCACTTAAAAATCGCATGCCTTGTGGCTCACAGAGCACTCAGGAACCTTTTACTTTAGACACTAGACATTTTACTAGGACAGATATGGTGTGATTGTTCCTTCTAATGGTTCCATGTTCCTGGGAGTCTTGCAAATTTTCTATTAGGAGTGTTTGCAGAATTACAGTTTTAAAATACTCCTTCCACTCACTCCCCTGTTCTAGCTTTCTTCTTCAGGGCGTTGTCTCACCTCAGTGGGATTTCCTTTGCTTATCTTCAGTATGTTTGTCAATTTCTTTAAAAACTTTTAAGCCTTGGACTTCATCTTCCCAAGTCACACAAAAGACCTTTTTCCCCTTTCCTCCCTATTTCTCAGAAAGCCATCTTTGTTGTGTCTATTGAGTCTTGTGTTCATCCAGTTCAGTCCTAAAACAGTTTTCCTCTGCTGTTAATTCTCTCTTGAATTCTGTCACATTTCTTCTGAGACCATTAACAGTATTTGATGAGCTTTCATGCTGTAGGGGTTTTTTTGTTTTGTTTTGTTTTTTATTTTTGTTTTGATTTGCTGGGGAAAGACAGGCTTGTTTGTTGTTGTTTTGTTTTTTTCTATTGATAGTTTTATGTGGGGTCTGATCTTACTACTCTTTCATTGTCCACTTTTGAGTGAACTTAGCTTTCCTGAAATCTTAGGCAATGCTAGTTCAGAGAACACACTATCATATAGAATG